>JABSTQ010009943.1:75000-160911 GCA_013358835.2 Ixodes persulcatus
ACCTTATATACCGGCTTTTAATGCAATATATACACTGAAGTTGGAATTGTGCCTGTCGCCTCCGCCCTTTTTTTTTTTGTTGTTGTTGTTTTCGTCCGCGCTTCGCCACTCAACGCCTCCTATGGATATATTTTGAGGTTATAGCACACGAGACGAGGACGGGCTTACGGTTCATTTAAATTCCACGTTTGCAGCTTGGAAAGCTCTTCCCTTCCTGCGAAAAGCGGGGGCGTGCATTGGATCATGCACATGCGCCGGTTCTCGGCAACTCCTAGTGTCGCACATCATGATAGGATTCTTCTACAATGCCTAGAGAACTGTATTCTTGTGAAAGTGATTTCGCTCCGTTGATGATTACTTAATTATCTTACATTGTTCGGTTACGCATACACGATGCCTCGGCTTGCGCTTGCTCAGTGTGCACGTTGCTGCTGGTGTAAAGCTTAACCTGACTGCTGTTTTTTTGTTTGTTTTTGTTTAAAGAAAATAAAGCATTAGTGCGCTGCTTTTCTTCGTCACACCTTGACATTAAAGTTGTTCCCTCAGGAACTACGATCCGGAAATTAATATACCATTCCAGAAACTCCATTCTTCATAACACTTTTTTAAGTAATGTAATGAACGGGCGATGATCCGTCGAGTAATTGTGTAGTCATTGATACCAAGTCAAACACTGTTGGTTTCCGCTCTTTAGTTCTTACTCTAATTGAGAGAGGAACCCTTACAAATTATAGACACGACACCATTTGTAATCAATTAAGACTCGCCTTCCCTAGATGCATACAGTGCTTGTCAAATTCGCAGGTATAGGAATCGATCACTAGGTCGCAGAATTGTCCAGTTTCCGAAACTCGAATTACAACACCACACAGAAGTTACTACATTCTTTCTCCGAAAACAGCTCTTATAAATTTTATATTCAAGATTATTACTCTACTGTCTGCGCGAGGGCGCTTATCCTCCCAGTCGCTAGCGGACGACGTACACAAACACACGGGCACGTCTAGCCGCGCACAAACACACACAAACCGAACCCACAGAGCGAGGATGGAGAGCGAGATAGAGAGCGACAACAGAAGGAAACGTGGAAAGAGCGTTGACAAGATCGGGTGAGCACGGAAAGGGGACAGATGTTCCTCTATTCCAGTGGACAGGTAACGCACAACAATCGGAGGAGGAGGAGGAAGACACAATGAGGGAGGGAAGATAGAGGGAAGCAGAGGGAGGGGGAAAAGGGGAGGGGGGCAGAAGCTCCGCTGCTCTAGTGCTGTAGCAGCGCGCTTGGGGCTGAGCAAACAGGCACCAGCAACAACGATGGGAGGTGTCAAAAAGAAGGGGGGGGGGGGGGAGCTTCCACTTCGGCAAATTACGGAGATAACGTGATTACAGAGTTGGCGTTTGCACCTTGTCCGCGCCTGTTTGAGAGGCGTCAAATGATTAAACGCGCTCGCGTACGTTCGACGGAGGAAAGGAAGACAAATAAAGTAAATTTATAGAAAAAGATGAAGTAAGGTGGCGGGTGCGGCGTGCGACGAGAGGTACGTCCCTAAGGTAAATAGGCCGACGTAGACCTTTGGCAGGCCCGGGGGGGAACCGTCCTTCTATAGTCGTTTATTTGATTCGAGAGAGTCTCACGTTGCCTACAGACCATTGACCTGCCTCGGAAAAAAAAAAAAGAAAGGTAACAGCCCAGCGTATGATGACGAAGCAGTTCGATGGTGCGAGATGGTCGCAATGGGCAAGCTGTGGAAGCGAGCAGAGGACACCTTTAGAATGTTGGCTACACCACAAGTCCTGTTGCCTAAGGGCTTATAGACCCCTGTACCACTAATGTAGCCAAGATTTTTTTTTTGAAAGGAAGGGGGGAAGGGGGGGGGGCGTTTTTAGTTTACCCTCAGGGTCAAAGGCATTACAGAGGGGAGCGGCGTTTTTATTTTTGATATAAACGGAGGTAAAATACAAATGTTTACAACAATAGGAACAACATATACATTAGATAAACAGGGAAAGCCCAGAAACAACAATTAAGCAAAAGAAAAGACATGATTACCAAATGCAGTAAAAAAAAAAAAAAGCGGAATTACCAATTGACCCAAGGGATGAAGTAGGTGATTCCAGTCACTTGATACTCTAGGAATGAATGGTGAGTAAAATGTGCTGTAGGCACCAAATGGGATGCCAGCCTAAAGGCTGAACTCCATGGGACGAATATGCTGCGAATAACCGACGAATTTTGCCCGGCGGCTTTTGCTCTGCGCGTGGAATCAACACAGTGGCTGCTATGACGCGCGCAAAGCGAGCGTGCCGTCGGGCGGCGTTCGCCAGTTATTCGTCACATAATTCGCTCCATGGAGTTCAGCCTTTATGATGATGATCCAGACATGCTGAAACAAATGATGGAAGATCTAATACCTGATTTCTGAGCGCAGAGCTATGGTGGAAGATGTTGTGAAAGAGTCAAAGACTTGAGATTCTGCGGCGAATGTGCGAGGCTGGGAAGATGTAGTATGCCTTTCATCGATGTTATAATGTCGGTGCGGTTATAGTTAGCGAATATGAAACGTACGTATTTGTTCTGCACGATTACAAGTGAGTTAATACACCGTTTTAGTGGACCGTACGCTAAAGCTTTGCGTAAGCGAAGAAATTGCGGGTCGATAGTGCGCATGCGCAGAACGCAATAGAAGGGCTAGAGTATTGCGTACGAACGCAACGCTCGGGGTAGCCGGCTTTGTGGGAAGTTCTCGAGAGATCTCTGGTCTAGCGAGAGCACCAGCTTCAAGATGGCGGCTACTTCGACTGGCACAGCAAGGGCGACATGGTGTTCGGGAAGTTCACTGTTACGTGAAATCGCATAGTGTTCAACTCGGCAGTTCTTTCCGGGACCTACCGCGGTCGAATCAGACCGCCGTGCAGCTGAAGGAGTGCATTGTGAAAATGTTCACCGCTCGCAATGTGCGTGAACGCTGCGACCTGCTCAACGTTAAGCCTCTTCGCGCAGTTCATAGCCGACGGACGAACGGCTCTTCAAGAAATTGCCGAAGTTGATGCACTGGAAATCAGAAGGTCATGAATTTCTTCCCGCGATAGCACTGATAAAAGGTGCCGTTTCCACGCGACGATTGACGGAGGCTCCGTGATCGAATTTGGCGACGCACTCGTAATCGTAGCCTCCGTACCCCGCAAAAAAGCGCGCTTGAAATAAAATGATGGGAAACGTTGTCATTTTTAAGATTTCTTTTGAGAAGCATGGTGACGATATAAACGCGCAGAATTCTACGTCTCCGACAAATGGAATCAACAAGATCGTGCGAGATGTTCACTCGGAAACGTAACGCACAGCTAAAATCTGTCCGAGCATGTCGTTTTTAGCGTACGCTATACTATTGCGTATTGCGTAAGTACTAGGGACAGCAACGTTATACTGAAACTGTCTAATAAGGTATGTAGTACCGGGATTCCAGATGGAGGCTGCATATTCAAGTTTCGAACGCACCAATGTTTTATAAAGAAAAAAAGCTTTAACGATGAAGGAGATGAAAAAAACCAAAAAGAGATACGTTTGAGATAACCAAGCACGCGATTGGCGTTTTTATTCACGTGTGTATCATGCTCGTTCCAGGAGAAATCAGAGGTTAGTATCACGTCCAAATATTTATACGAGTCAACAGGCTCTAATGCTGTGTTATTAAGGAGACAGGCAGTAGTAAAGTCAGGTTCACGAGCCACACGCGAGCATTTGCGTTTATTAATATTCAGTGTCATTGACCACAGTTCACACCATTTGGTTATAAACTTTAGAGCATGCTGTAATTCTTTCAAATCAGAATCATTATATATTATTCGATAAATAGTACAGTCATCAGGAAATAACTTTATTAAGGAGGAAACAATACCTGGTGGGTATTTAATATAAATGAGAAAAAAGTAATGGACCTAAGACAGACCCCTGAGGCACTCCGGCAGAAACGTGTGCCAAAGGAGAGTTAATACTAGTGCAGGTTGCAAACTGAGAACGATCTGTTAAAAATGCTGCCAGCCAGTTAATGACCTGAAGATCAATATTTAGTTTACTTAGTTTATAGAGAACAAGTCTGTAAAATACCGCGTCAAATGCTTTTGAAAAATCAAGGTACATGCAGCCTATAAGCCTCCCCCATGGCTACGCCACTGCGATGTACGACGTTTCAAATTTATTGTTTTTCTAGCTAAATTTTGCGCCGGTTTTCCGAGACGTCTAGCGGGAGAAATAGCCAAAGTGGTGGGCGGTGGAACTTTGAGCTGTTTTCAAGTCATTTAGTATTTTTTTTTCTAGCGGTGTAAGCTTTTTTTAGTTTACATTTGTGAATAACAAATACATTCTCATGTAAGTTGGAGTCCTTGTAGACCTTTTACGAAAGTCAGTCGACCCACCCTGTGAAGATCCAAACTGGACGCTCTAAAAGTGGTGCTACACAGCTTCTCCACACCAGAAAAAGTTAACGTCTTCGAAAGCATAGAACAGAAAAAGGAAAAGATGTTGGTCATTTTACCTCACCTTCTCGATTCACAAAGTCGAGAATGCTTGATTTTAGGCGAGCATGATCTCCTATCACCGTCATTAGAGCGCCAATGTTGGAGCTTTTGGGGCTGTCACAAGATGACTCTGACTTTTGAAAACGGTCTCGTGTTGTCAGTGAGAGTGACGTTTGTGACGTCATTGAGATTTTACAATAGCAAACCTCGAAACATGCTCTCAATTGTTATGTGCGTGAATGTGCGCACTCGATTTTCAAGTCTTCCATACGAAGTAAAACCAATTAACTATGGACACAAAAGAATAAGGGTTTTAGTATTTTAAGCTTTAAAAACCGGTTACTAGAAGTTCCAAGCGACGTTGGACGAGTTATAGTTTCCCTATAAAATGGAGCTTCTTGAAAAACATGTGAATTTGGTCACTGGAGCGTTGAACTGCCATCAACTATTACACGAAAGGCCGGAACAATGGAGGCAGGTATATGTCAGAGTAGGACACCACACCTAGTAACAGTAAGATTATGCAATGGACATCGTTCTGTGAATGGAAGCGATTTGCATCGAACAACGTAGCTCCCGTCCAAGGGTTATTTTATTTCTCGCGCCGTTTTACAGCGGAGCTGTTAAAGGCTAGTTTCCCCACGATCGTGTCCCCCGCAAAGAAATGAAGACACCGAACTCTGGACACCTACCGCCATCTATGGGCGACGGCGGCAAGCCACGTATCTGGTTGCCGCCGTCGCTCATAGATGGCGGCAGCCTTTCTACTCTGACTTGCCGATTTGCGCTTTGGCCATTACTTTCCGTTGTAAAGCCTCCGCTGGTCTTTCTTCTTCACCAGAGTGGAAAGGCTGAACGTTTTTTAGACACATTATGGCAGTAAAAATTGTGCGTGCCTGAAATTTAGCGGTTTTTAGCTGTTTTTCAAGATTCCAATACCGCGAGTGATAGATATTTTGAGTTGGCAAACCTGCCGGTGTGCTGAACGGTTCGAAGTCTGTCAGTCACGAGAGCGCCACTTTGGCATGGATCGTTGTATCAAGGGGCTTTGGTTTGGCAGGCTGTAGCTCAAGACGCTAATTCAGCTGCGCTTCGGTGTAAAGCCACTTCAGCTATATCGGTGCTTAAACTCATTGTTGCAAGCTATCTGAAAGCTTTATCTCAAATTGCAGGAAACGGCTTCCCGTCCTCCAGAAATATTAAAAACAGTCCGCGACAGTGCGAGACAGGATCCCGTGAGCTTATCGACACCACATCTGAGCTAGTCACTTTGTTTTTATCGTAACGATAGTTGATTGCGCCCGCTCCCCAACAAACACCAAGATGGCGGCACCCAGAACAAAAATCTTGGAGTGGAGTGCCGATACTCTGAAGTGTAGCCTACTTAGTGCCTCTATACTCGTATTCGCATCGAGAAGCGTATTAAAAAAAAGCCCGGCTTCTCGAGCAACATTACTAAATACCCCTTTAATGTGTGTTGTAATCAGATATATGTAAGCGTATCTTAGTTTAACTTCACGTTATTTTATGAAGGCGTGCGCGCGTTCAAGCACCAAATGCATCGTTTATAGAGCGCAACTCTTAGGCACCCGTTTCCGGGTTGAACGGCGTCGGCGTAACCGCGCGTTGCATGATGGGACGTTTCCCCCGCTATATTTAGAGGGGAAATTGACGTCACGTGACCTCAAAACCAATTCAGTTTCCCCGCTAAAATTAGCAAGAAACTTTGCGCTAAATTTTCCGCTAAATTTAGCGGGAAAAGTTTTGGTAAACTTTGCGAAGATTTCCCACTAAATGGGAGGGGAGCAAAAAAGGATGAGGAGAGGGGGGAAAGGGGCGTACCCTCCTCTCCGTACCCTCCCCTGCCGCTCCTCAAGAGCTGCGCTCTAATTCGGCATTACAAAGAAATGTAAACGTCCATCATCTTTTACCCCGCAACCAAATCTTGTAAGAACTACTTCGCTCAGCGCATGAATAATACACAAAACTTGATTTTTACTTTATGGGACAACGAGTGTCTAGTCAAAGCCATTTGCTTGTGACCCGCTATATCCTCGAACAAGCCGACCTCGCGAGAACTTAAGATGCAGATACGTTTTCGTTTCGCCACTCCACTCTGAGCCAGCTTACATATAGACCTATTTCACGAGGGAGCCGCCATCTTAAAAAATCGTCACTTCCAGTAAGGGCAAAAATTTCGTTTGGCCGTGGCCACGCCAATAGAATACATTTAGGATATGAGTATAGCTGTCACCTATTCTCGTTTTGTTTGCCCTCTATTTCTTTACTATTTGCAGGTTGAAATGCATCATTACTTTTAATGCGAAAGCATTAACTGTCCCATGCAGCGCAGCCGGCGTTAGCTGTGACCGTAAAAGCAGGCATCTAAATAAACGGCAGTTAAAATGGCTGCGACTCGTTCCCATTGGCTGTGACGCGTCAATCAGATGCTTCGTCACGGAAGTCGGCAGGATTGCTCAAGGTCAAAGCGGACGCGCCTCAGAAATAAAACATAAAGAAAAGCACAACAACGCAGATGCATCGTCACGGAAGCCGTGGAGCCGGCGGGGTTGGCCGCGCCTGCGCAGTGGGGGCGCGTGACGTCACCGCCGGAGCGCCGTGTGCGAAAGGAAGACGTGGCGCGGTGCTTGTACGAATCCGTTGCGTGTAGGAATAGTTTCGCATTCCTTCACGTAAGCAGTCTTAAGTCTCGTAAGTTTCAAGCAGTCTCGTAAGAGTCACTAAATAAGTTACGCTTCAGAGCAACGACACTTACCCATCTTGGAGCATAAAATGCATGGCTGCCAGTTAGCTGAAGCTTTATCTGAAATCTCAGAATACGCTGTTTCGTCCTCCACAAATGTTTAAACGGTTCGCGACAGAGCGAAGCAATATTACACGAGCTTTCTAACACCGAATCTAACGTTGAAGGAAGTCGCACTTTCGCATTATGACAATCGGCAGTTGCGTCTGCTCTGCACAAAGCACCAAGATGGCGGATGCCCACAACAATATCGGGTGCCGATTATATTTCGCCAATGTTGATCATAGCCATACATTGCTCAGTTGCAAACATTGTTAGGATTCGGCCATGGCCATCGTTGCAGCTACTGGACCCACTACCCAAATGCTTGAACAGACATTAAACGTTGCGAGCCCCATATCATGTGATCACACAGTTTTCGTGTCCAATCAATATCTTCGCCGTGGGGTGATGACCCCGTGACTACGTTAACACCGCGATCCTCGCGGCCACGTCGTCAAGTTTTCACAAAGGTGACAGTAAAAAGAAAACGTTCGGGTTTTCGTCCTCGAAATTACACCGCGACAAAGATGTTCCGTGGCAGGTTCCGTTACGTGCTGGAATGCGTAGACCACACACAGCACCGGTGAGCTTCTATAAAGTGATCAGCATTTCAACCCAGTATCGTATCTACCTTGTCCGAGTAACCAGCGAGAAATTGCCGATATCGTACTCTTTGTAAATGTGTCCGACACTGCGTCCGCTTCAAACACGTAGAAAAAGGCGGTACGCGGGGTCTCCTGCTGCTAAAACATTACAATTAGGGCGGAAGACAGATCCACGCAGTGCAGAGAGGCCGTCGACGAAAATTGTATACCAAACAAACCCGCGGCATTTTCCAGGCGCGTGTTTATATGTTCGGTTGCCCCTAAAAGCAGCAAACAGGTAAAGCGACCACAACAACCAGAACACAAAATGGCGATCTCCTCTTCAATTTAAACTCAATATCGGTCCCTTTTCCAACATCCACTTCTACTCCCGTTTCACTTTTTTCGCTCTTCTTCTTCCAGACACCCGCATCTCGTAAAAGACTTGTCAGGGCCGGCACGCGTGAAACAAATCACCCCCCTACCGAACTAACGTCTTTCCCGAAAATAAATACGTACGTAGCAAAACGATAAAAAAAGGTTTCCCGCATATTACGTTCAGTGCACGAACCTATCTAGTTTTACTATCCACATAGCTACGCGGACGTACTTTTAAGAAGGTGCGCTTCCGATTTTGTCTACATACATCTCCTCTCCCAATTTTCCCCCCCGCCACGTTCCAACCGAAACCACGGTGCGGTACAAAGAAGCCCAGACGCCACCTTAGGCAAACACGGCGCGTTCCACGAAGCAGTCCGTGGCGGCGTTGACGAACCTCTTTCCATTTTACTTCCAAGAGCAAGTAAAATAGATGTGGGAACTTAGAAGTAAAAAAGAAAACATAATCAAGATCCTGTTCACTGTACACCGTTCATTGTGGCAGATCAGCGGAAGGTTAGGGCACCTTAAAACACGCACACACACACGCATATCTAGTCGCCAAGATGGCCACACAAAACGATGAACAAAAAAAAAAAAAGAAACCAACTAGAAGAGGCTAAAAAATGATAATAATAATAATAAAGAAGGCAAACGGCTAGTATTTGGGCTCGCCATGCGGCCTGTCTGTCACGCTGTCCATTTGGCGCGACAGCACTTCCATGCAAATTCGCGTGTCCCGGGCGACACATTCCGCAGCTTGTGAACGAGTGCTCGCGAACGCTTACTCGCTCGCTCCGCCACAGCGCTCGTAAAAGAAGAAGCGAAAAAAGATGCACGAGGAGGAGAAGGAAGAGCGAGAGAGATACCAAAAAAAAAAAAACGAGTCAAAGAGCTCGAGCCTCAGGCGTGGCGGTCGACGCCGCGCCCTTCACGGCAGGAGGCCCGCGACCCGAAGTCCGCCATTGTGCGATGAACTCCGCGTCTCCGTCATCGGCGGAGGGTGGCTTCGCCGCAGCGCAACGGAGACCCGCGGTGCGGCCGAACGTGTCTCTTTTTAAAGACGCCCGTTGAATGGAAGCGGGGTTCCTCTCCGCCCCCTTTTACCCCGACCTCGCGCGATTCTGACAGCCGCCACAAAGGAGACGCTTTGTGTCGGACAAGTTGTTGTCGCGACGATCACAAAAGCCCTGTTAAAGCTGTCAGCAGGAGAGAGGCGGGAACGCGAACAAGCACGCGTTTTCACGCCGACTGCGCGCTCTGGAGGAGGGGGGGGGGGGGGGAAGGGGGGGGGGGTTCTTCTCTGACCTGGCCATGCGCGTTTGTACAGTCGTGTGTCTGGTTTCTCCGTGCTTGCATGTACGGTCGTTTGTGTGCGGGGAAAAGAAACTCGGATGTGCGCTTGTTTTTTGCGTGGGTTTGAGCACGGTAGTACGTGTGAGTGTGCGTTGGGAGGAAAGGGGGGGGGGGGGAGCAGTGCGTTCGTCCCACGGCCCGTCCGCCGCAGCTGTCTTCGCCGCCAGTTCGGGGTTTGGTAGCATCGGAGCACACGCGCGGCCGTAGCCTCGCAGCCGCGTATTGATCGACGCGCGCCCGGGGCTCCCAAAGACGACCCCGGACGAGGACACGGAGTGCGGGGGCACCCAGGTTCCGGCGGCGCGGCGCGTTGTTGCCGCCGGTATGCGCGCGCACATCGGCCCCATTGCGCATGCGCGCTGTTGTCGTCTTTCCGGCTCACTTCTCGCTTTCTCGCGGCGACATGGGTCGTGTTTTTTTTTTTTGTTTTTTTTTGTTTCTTGCAAAAAAGAGGGGGAGGGTAGAGGATTGTTTTGTGTCGCAGGCGGTACGCGTAATATGCCTAGTCGAAATTGGTCATTTCGCATTGATTTCTGTAGTCGCTGACATTTTAATTAAAACAAAATACAAGGCGTGGCTGCACCCGAGCGTCTCATTATCGTTCCTCAGCCAATAAGATTGAAGAACTCGCCGATCGGGACATTGGAGAAAAAATGAGAAAGGAGCGTGAAGATCATGAGCCACGCCCCGTGTTTATTAGGCTGCCAACGACTACCGCGTTTTCCGACGTATATCGTGCGGCAGGTCTGACGTTTGGTCGCGCAATGTGTCTGGTCCTTTACACCTTGGATACATAGATA
The DNA here is from genome assembly GCA_013358835.2 of Ixodes persulcatus. Taxonomy (NCBI): domain Eukaryota; kingdom Metazoa; phylum Arthropoda; class Arachnida; order Ixodida; family Ixodidae; genus Ixodes; species Ixodes persulcatus. The sequence goes on from JABSTQ010009943.1 coordinate 85,440, forward strand.
TGTGGAGGGTCGCTTCTAATCAAATGTGATCGGTTCTTTCATCACTGCTAATGAATATGTCTGCTCCAAGGGATGAGCCCAACTATCTGCGAAATTCTAATTCCCTAAACTAAAAAAAAAAAAAAGTCTTTGAGTTCGCTTTTCTGCAGAACACATCGACAGTCAATCACGTTGAACAATAGAGGAATCTCAGCGAACGACAAAGCTCGAAATACAATTAGAAAAAAAAAGATAAAAAAGAAGCGATGTGCGCGGAGACAATATACAATATATGTTTTTTTTTTTTTTTTTTTTTTTTTAACGTCGACGTTTTCAGATCAAATTGTCTTCTGAACTTCTTCATTCGCTTGGATTCTTCTATTGTTCGCCGAGACTGGTTGTCTCCGTGTTCTGAGGGAAAGTGAACCCACAGGCGTTTCTTTGGAGTGTGGAAGTCCCACCTGAGTCAAAGAGAGCAACGGCCGACACCGACCCTCGAGCGCGAGTGACCGCAAGCCTGCCAGAGATACTTTCACACGCATGCTGCCCGTGCTTGGTTGGTGCCGATTGTTGCTGTTAGTCGCTGAGGTGTAAAGGCTGGTTTAGAGCCACTATATGAGCTGCGCTTAGAGTATCGGCACTCCGTTCCCCTACATTGTTGTGGGCGCCGCCATTTTGGTGCTCCTGCAGAGCAGACGCAACTGCCCATCGTCATGATTCCAAAGTGCGACTTCCTCAGCATTAGGTTCAGGAAGCTCATGTAATATTGATTTGCTCTGTCGCGAACTGTTTAATCATTTGTGGAGGGCGGAAAAAAGTTTCTTGTGACTTCAGATTAAACTTCAGATAACTGGCAACCATGATTTTAAGCCACAATCTGGCCAAGTGCCGTTACTCTGAAGCGTGGCTTATTTAGTGGCACTAGGCTGGTTCACACATTTATGTCGGTTTCGTGGTTTCGTTCGCCGCAGCAGAAACGACAGCAATTGACGACAAAGTCACCGGGACGAGGATTCGCAAAGTGGCAAGCGATCCAAGAGGTAGCATCAGTAGGGGTATTCACTGGACACCATTCACAAGATCTAGCTCAGATTACTAGGCTGCTAAGACCACCAATCTTGGTGGTGCGGAATGCACTCTGCAGAAAAACCATGGAAACTCGCCATCAGCACGCGTTCAGCCGTAGCCTCCTCTATACTGACAAAGCCAGGGACTTGGGAGATCGCTTCGAGACGCGGGAGCCGAAAATGAAAAGGTGGAGCGGCAGACAACGGATGAGAAGAGAGGCATGTAACGGGCGCCCCGCTGCTGCGAAACGCCGAAACACACTTGTCCCAAGCGGTGGAATGTCCGCTCGTGCTCCTCGCGTTCCTGGCGCTACCACTTCTTTTCTCGTCGGGTTTGAAAACCGTGTTTCGGGTTCTCGCCGCTGCAAAAGTTGTGCGCTGGCGTCCAGGTTCCCCGAGGAATGCTCTGTGCTACCAGATCCTCGCACTCCATATCTGCGACCGGGCGCTCTATTGCTACGTTTCCATCCAGGGGCTTCCCCAGGATTCTAATCAAGGGGGGGTGTCCCAATGGCTCGGGGGGGGGGGGGGGGGGGGAGGCGACCAAATGCTCATACCCGTAATATATGTTTCCCTTCTCTATATATACACCTGAGAGGTGGTGTTTTCTACTTAATCTGAAAAAAATAATTTTTTTTTCCTTTTTTTTTGAGATTCAAGGGGGGGTGTCCAGGAAAACTAGGGGGGTGTATACCCCCCTAGGGGGGGTCTGGGGAAATCCCTGCATGGATGCGATCGTAGCGCATCGAATCGAGCAGGGACTAATCGCACGCAGCCTGTCTTCCTTCTTCTGCCTCTTCTACCTATCTGGTACCAATCAAAAAAGTCAAATCTCGATTCGATGCGCAGCGGTCGCATCCATGTAAACGCAGCCTATGGCTCCGTCGTTGAACTGCCAGGCTTTGTGGGTATAGAGGAGGCTATGGTTCAGCATTCGCACACAGCTATGGCCGCCAGTGAATTCTCTCTATATAAGCGTATAGACGCTTTACACACGCGCCAGATTAGAGCCGCCATTGCTGACCTTCTTTTGTCTTATCGAGATACCAAGCCAGTGAAGTGGGCCTTGACGAGCCTCCACAAAGGTCAATGGTGGGGAGAAGGACACAGTCGAATCTAAAATGGCAATAACTTGTCCTGCGGTGGTAATGATGCAGCGAAGTGATCAAAATAAGACGAAACACAAAATTAAGGTCGGTTATGGCGGCACCCATGCACAGCTGCTGAAAATCGTCTTTCGCTAAGGAACCTTTATGCTTAGCCGTCAATCAATTCATGATCATGATCTGATGTTGAACAACTAACTGGCACTGCTAACAGAGTATTGACATTATTAGCACGGTGGTCAGTAGTCAACTCATTGAAAATAAACAAAGAGAAAACTATAGCCGTAATATTTCGCCCTAAAGGAAAACTCGTAATGCACCCACCGCCTTTAGTTTTGAGTGACACCGACATTGAGTCCTTAGAAATGTTTAGATCTCTCGGTGTAAGTTTTACTGCAACGATGACATGGGATGCCCACATAAACGAGGTTTGTCTTGCCCTTTCTAAGGTTGTTGGAATTACCTCACGTAATAAGCATGTTCCACCTGAAAAAACTAAACTTACTTTGTATTACGCTTTCTTTTATTCGTATTTAAGCTATTGTTTTCTTGTTTGGCGTAATACCACAACATCCAATATTCAGAAGCTTCTGATCTTACAAAAGAAAATGTTACGTGCTATTACAAAAGCTCCATATAACTCCCCAACCGGGCAGGCTTACTTGCAGTTTAAAATTGTGCCTGTATATAATTTGTTTGAATATAGATTCGCGTGTTTTTACAAAAATATAATAGCAACAAATGATAATTTTCTTTCACGTATTGTTTCTACTGTGCCCCACAATACGCCTTATGCAACCAGGGAAAAAAATACCTTTGTTTTACCTAGATGTAGAACAAACTATGGCTTTACAATGTTGCGATATATCTTGCCTAAGTTTTTTAATACTCCTCTATGTGATCATTTGAGTGATTTGTCTTCTTCTGTCCTTAGGAACGCTTTTCTATAATTTGTCCGTACTTCACAGTTTGTCTGTACTATTCATTATATATATATATATATATATATATATATATATATATATATATTATTTTTTATCGTGTTTACACTGCTGACTTGTAAGGGTGGCGAGGCCAGTCAAGCAGTGGACGACACTGCTTTTTTCTCGCCACCCTCAGTTTGTGTTTCAAGCTGAAATAAACGCTGATTGATTGATTGATCTTCCACGCGTGGCGTGTGCTCGCGACCAGTGTTGTACGGAACGGCGTTCCTGGAATGCGTTCCTTTTAGGAGAAACGAAGGAACGTCGCCGTTCCATTTTACATCGGTGGAACTGGAACGGGAACTCGTTACATTTTTACTGGAACGAAAAGAGTAACGGCGTTCCTTTTATCGTTCAGTGGGGTAATTTTTATTTTATTTTTACGAGGGAAATTTTTGAAGTATAAAAACAACTAAATTTTACGGAAATATTGTTTATAACTCGTTAACTCTTTGGTTACTTATCTTCGGATTTATATTGTGTGGTCCTCGCTTGGTAGCAGTCGTCTGCAGGAGAGCTAGTGGACATCAATGATTCTTTTTTGAGTGCCAGAGACTGCGGTACAAAAAGTAAAACGTTTAATCGCACGAAAAGATACAAAGAGGGACGTTTCAAACTCAGCTGCTTTCTTTGCTTCCACGAATCCTCATACACCCGGAAATCTAAGGCCGACTACAGCCATCACTGAGCTTCCACAAAGAGACCTACAGTTACAACAAAATCACAGGTTACCAGACATCGAACGCACCCTTGTATCCCGAACATTGGTCACTTAAACGATACAAAAAAATTAACCTTTATTCCTTCTCCCCTTGTCCCCCACCTTCAAACTGAACAACGAATCAAACCGTCACAAAAGCTACTTGTCGTTTTCAAGACTGACCTTCCAAAAGCATATCCTCTCCTTCACTTGTTCGTCTTGCGGACAGCAACATCAAGGAGCAACTGTTGTTAAGTTCGAACAAGGGTTTTTGTTAGATCGAAACGTGTGAGGCTCTTGTAAAACGCTCGTGCAATGCGGGGTAACAGTAGATTTGGCTCGGTCTGAATCGTTCACCACAAACATGAATATGGTTGAAAGTTGAGATTTTTCAACTTGAATTTATCAACAAATAAAACCTGGATTCCGCTTGTTTTCTTCTCCTGGTGCCCTTCCATCACGACATAGAAATTCGTATGTTCCCATTTGATGGTATAGATAAAAAAAAGAAAACTTTTCTTGATATAAGCAAATATGGTAATCAGCAAAATAGAAATGTAACGTATATGTAACGATACGTTCCATTTTTTTTAACTGTAACGGGAACGAGTTCCTTTTTAACAGGTGGAACTTGTAACGGGAACGTGTTCCAAAAATCAGAAGGAACGAGGAACGAACTTTCGTTCCTTTTTTTGAGGAACGTGTACAACACTGCTCGCGACCCAAGAGCACGGGCTGATTCACCGATAGCAAAGAGACCTATGTTAAAGGTACTTTTATGTTGACCGTGCGAATGGGGTATTAGCGATGTGCGCGGCCAAAAGCGTCGCTGTGGTCAGCTTTCCACGATTGGCCAAACCATGGGCATATGAGCACTGTCAGATTGTCAACTTTGACGGTGTTAGTTTCGGATTGCGATCTCTCCTAGCTTCTACTGTGCTTTTTAAACACACCATCGAACTCGTCGTCGCACCCGATGGTAAGCAGCCAGAGTAACAACAGGTGACGTCACGGTGAGGCAAATCCCAGTCGTGACGTCACGGAGGGAAACCATAAGAGGGCGCCACCGAAACATCGCGAGAACCGAAAGCGAGCCACCGGCACATCTGTGCTTCGTATGAAGCGTGGGCTCCAATTCAAGGAATCATCTTGGCACGCGATATAAGCAGCAGGGATGTCCTGGTTTCTCGCAGCCGCAACGCAGCCAAACGCAACTGTCTGGACTAGTCTGGACTAGGCTTTAGACTGCAGCCAATGCCACGAGCACGAGAGCTCGAGGTCGCTGCCTTGAAGCGTTCTTTCGCGCAACGAGCTTTCGCGCTAGAAATACACGTCAGCGCGGACTATACTTCGTTTCACCTTATGTTGTACCGCAGACAAGGCTAGAAGCGCGAGCTCATAGCGTTGGGACCTACTCTTAACGCACGAGAGCTTGTGCCGCCGAGATGTGCCCTAGAGCAAGGAGCTCGCGCTTGTAGCCTTTCCTGCGGTACATCATAAGGTGAAACAGAGTATAGCTCGCGCTTGTATAGCTTTGGCTGCAGTGTCAGCTTATCGGTGAGGGGGATCGGTGGCCGAGTGGGCTAGCGCACACCAGCTCGGAGAACGTGGAGCGAAAGCTCGCGTTGCAGAATCTAGGGATCCTGTGTTCCATCCCCACCCCTGCCCGTTTTGATGTGGATGAGGATCGTACCGGCGTGCGGTCGTGTATCACTACTGCGTGGTGCACGTTAAAGACCCCAGGCTAGCGGTTGTACTGCACTGGCTAAATTGCTCATCTACAGCGAGTGACTCGTCGCAACTTTAAATGGCTGACCAACTACACGCTGTATAAATATCCCCCCCCCCCCCCCCCCATTTGCTTATCGGTGAACAGATTAGAAGCAAACTCGAAACACGGTTGCTCCGGTGTTCTGGTCCTTTCTGTCGTTTTGGTTGTTGTCAGGTGAAGAATAGAAATCAAGATCACGATGTAAATCGTGATCTACATCAAAGCAGTTTGACCATGATGATTTGAATCGCAGCTTTTCCGCAAAAAGAATCCCCAAAATATAATTTTACTTGCCATTTTTTTACAGCGGAGCTGTTAAGGACTAGTTTCCCCAGGATCGTGTCCCCCGCAAAGAAATGAAGACACCAAACTCTGGACACCTACCGCCATCTATGAGGGACGGCGGCAAGCCACGCATCTGGTTGCCACCGTCGCTCATAGATGGCGGCAGCCTTTCCACTCTGGCTTGCCGACTTGCGGCCGGCCATTACTTTTCATTGTACAGCTCCGCTGGTCTTCCTTCTTCACCAGAATGGGAAGGCTGAAAGTTTTTATTATTATTTGATGATTTCATTCTATGTGCAGTTGTTTACATTTAAATCAAATAATAATCGAGGAAGAAATATTTATGTCAGGCTGAACCCGATCAAAAAGCGGTCCTTTTTTGAGCAATCGGAGCGATGAGCTTGCTTCCCGCCTTTCACTTTATTTGTCAGTTAGGTAAATTAAATCAGAACGCCTAAGGAAGTATCGGGAATAAGAAAGAGTACTGTCCTATTACAATGAGCTAAGAACACGAGAGAAAGAAAATAGAGCATTATAACTTTCTCAAAAAACGCATCAAGCTGGTTTTGTTCTAACTTGGCATGTTTACAGTTAGAAAATGGTGTTACGTAAACTACTTCAAATTTACAATAATCATTTCTTCCGCAAAGCTATCGGTGATCGTACGCATGAGTCAATTAATCTTTCAGGCTTAAAAAGACATTTTGTAATAAAAAAACAGTTTTTGAGCAACCCTGACTTATATCAAAATAATATGATTTAAAGATAAAATATTTGATTTAAATCAAGTATATCTGATTTAAATAAAACATATCTGATATAAATTAAATAAACTTGATTAAAATAAACCATACTTTTTTCATCGTGATTTTTTTTTTTTTGTGAACGCCATTATTGCAAATGAGTGAAGCAGTAGAATCATTACCTGCCGCTGTGAACATTACTTTCACACGCCATGGCCAATCGCTCCCGTGCCACGCGCTGTAAGCACCGAAAAGCTCTTCTCTAAGTCATGGCCAAAATAAACACACCATCAGACATAATTATACGAAGAAACCCGAAGCGACGTCTTTAAGACATCGTGTCTGTGCTGCCCTTTATTTTATCCCGGTCCCGGGGTTCTTCTTCTTCTTAATGATTGTCCGCGTCTGTCGGTGACACAGTGTTTGCCTTGTGTCGTCGAGTAGACGTGTATCTGCTGCGCCGCATAACCTGTACTACCCCGACAGCTCAATTGTTTCGTTTCCACAGCGGCTTTTGAGCAGGGACATATGATCCTCGTACGAATTCATACCACTCCGCCAGCCAATCAATTCTACTTGTTCTTATGGCGTGATGATTTTAAGAACCAAATTCTTTCAACGCATCAGTGTGCACCTAGCAACAAGATGCTTTGCAACGCCAACTTTTTTACTGCTAGTTTTCTTCGTTTTATCACGATTTCATTTTCAACTACCCGTTTTTCTTTGCGTCGCAATGTCGTCAATGTATTCGGGTTCGTTTCTCGTTCTAGTTTCTGTTCAACGACGTGAGAATTCAACGGCGCTATCATCACCAAAGTGTTGAAGTTGAGCGGTTGCTCGAACGGTTAGCCGAAAGTCGCTAAGTAGAGAGTTTTCGTAGATGGTTCTCGACGTCCCGGAAGGCCTTTCATAATAGAAATCCGGAACTCTGAAGTCAACGATAATAGGGAGTTTTCATTTATCGTTTCCGCTGTCCCGCAACGCTCTCCGTAACCCACTACGATACCTTGAACTATACAGTCAAGGCCATCGCCGCGCAGGCGCAGTAGCGGCTTCTCCGTTGCGGAGGGCTTAACGCGGGGGGGGGGGGGGGGGGGGGGGGACGCGGTTTACGAAAACTTTCAATTCGAAATCATGGAGGGTTGTCCTTGGCTGTGTTCCAAATGTTACCCAAATGAATCCGAGTTACTCCGGCGGGTTGTATCACTTGACAACATCGATTGAAAAACGCTGGACGCGGGTAGGTTTTGGAACGCCAAGGTGCAAAACCCTTACACTGGAGTAAGATCAGGTAAATTTTGGTACGCTGCTCAGGAGTCCCGGGCCGTTACCATGGGGACAGTCCGCCATGCATCCGAAGCTTACCAACGTCCAAAAACAGAAGCGATGACAACACGAGATCACTTCTTGTATGGCATACACGCCAATTACACTCCGAGTAAAGAAATTCGCGACGTTGAAGCTACTCATATTTCCACGGCATCATCGTCATGATTAAAACAGAATAATTAGCGTGGTGGCCTCGCTCGTTTTCCCAGTGAAATCCCAGTTTTATTTACTGACATCCGAAGTGTCATTCGACACCGTGATAATTTGGCGTCGCCAATTATTTCGTCATTTAGTGATATTGTGGTTTTGACCGAAGCTTAGCGTTCTAGTACAGTTCTCGACACCCCTGCCCGTTTCGATTTGGATGAGCATCGTACCGGCGTACGGTCGTGCATCACTACTGTGCGTTGCACGTTAAAGACATCAGGATAGCGGTTGTACTGCACTGGCTAAATTGTTCATTTACAGTGTAAACCAGTGTCGCCCCATCTTGGCAGACCGACCTTACGCTGTATAAATCACTAAAACGTCCTATTCGACTTTTTTTTTAAATCTGTAAATGTGATAAGTGCTTTAACTTTTATCGTTGGGACATAACATCAAGAAGAGGGGGCGGGGTTTGAATAGCAGTGAACGAATTTCTTGAATCTTTTCATGTAAATGTTGCTACCTCACTCAGATTTGTCTGTGTGCGACTACAGTGTGCATATTAAAGTGTCACCCCGTGCGTATGTTATCGACCGCCTGGCAGCCCTAAGAGTTTTTTTGGGGATTTACATGATGTTTTGAATGCCATTTGTTCTCGATTTCCACTGACACCACTGTTTCTCTTGGGTGATTTTATCCTTCCAGCACAATGACTGGTCCGGAGCTTTTCCTTCTGCTACTTGCAACTCTTCGCCCTATTTAGACTTCCTTAACTTTTGTTCTGATTTTAGCTTATCTCAGCTTGTGACTGAACCTACCCGAATTACTGACTCAAATTCCTATGTATTAGATTTTATTTTTACTACTACTTTGGATCTTACCGCTCCTATTACTTCTTTACCAGGCATCAGTGATAACTCGACGTTACATTTTAACCTACTTACAACTGTGTGTGCTTCCCATAAAAGTGTCAAGCAGTTCTTTGAATATAGCGAGGCTAAATTTTACATAATCAACAAGGAGTTAGCTCTATACCTTGATTATTTTTATATACCTTCGATCAGCGCTCCATTGACGATAATTGGAATATGTTTAAAAGGAAAGTAAACTCACTCATTTCCTCTTTCATTCTCCTTAAATTGTTGCCCCAAACCCCGCGTCCCCCTGGTTTAACGTCACCCTGAAAAGATTATCCAATAAAAAGAAACGCCTATTTCGATCGGCAAGAAATTCCAACCGAGATGAAAATTGGTATTATTTTCGCTGTGCAGCGGAAACCTATAAGACAGCTATCGCGGAAGCCAAAACAACTTTCTTCAGTCACACATTACCTTCCATGTTGTTACAAAGCACGAAACATTTCTGAAACGTCGTGAACGGAACCAAAAAAATCGTTAATATCGTATACCGATCGAAATGGTGATGTCATGCCGAATAGCCAGTGTGCCAGTGTTTTAAACGATGTTTTTGTAAGCACCTTTTCTTGTGACTTTGATTTGTTTCTTTCTATTTACCCTTCTCACAGCTTTCTGCCGATGGAACCCTTGGTGTTTAGTTTCAATGGTATAGTTAGGCTAATAGAAAATAAAGAACCTATTTCCTCTTCAGATGTCTACAATATAGCCTCTACGTTTCTGAAAAATACCAAAATGTATAGCGCAATCTTTCTTTCTAAAATGTTTCAACAGTCAATCAATTTTACTACACTCCCTTGAAAATTGAAAAATAGGGAAAGTGGTCCCGCTCCATAAATCAGGTAACAAGCATAGTCCTATTAACTACCGGCCGATCTTACTAGTGCACCATGCAAAAATATGGAGCATATCATTTATTCGCACCTTGTTAGTTTCCTAGACGCGAACTCATTTTTACTCCTTCTCAGCATGTCTTTCGTAAATTTCTTTCTTGTGAGACCCCAATTCTGTCTTTCATTAATGATCTCCTTTTTATTCTCGATCGAGGATCCCAGGTTGATTGCGTGTTTCTTGATTTCTGCAAAGCAGTCGATAAGGTTTCTCACAAGCTGTTACTTCTGAAACTTAATAAACTTAACCTCAACCCCAATGTGTTTTCCTGGATTCAAAGTTTTCTTACAAATCGGACTCAGTTTGTTTCTACTAATAAAGTTAATTTTCACCTCAATGCAGAAACATCCGGTGTCCCACGAGGGTCCGTTTTAGGCCCTTTTTTGTTTCTAATTTATGTAAACAACTTGCCTCAAAATCTTTCATCTTCTACTGGCGTGTTTGCTGACGACTGTGTAATCTATCGCAAAATAACTCATGAATCTGATGCTCTACTACGTTAAACAAATTTAGATGCAGTTTTTGAGTGGGGTAACATATGGTCCATGACTCTTAACGTAACTAAATGTAAGGCTATTCGTGTAACCCGATGTAACTCCTCACCACTGACATACTACCTCGTTACCTCTCCCCTGCAACTCGTAACGTTCTACAAATATCTTGGTGTTCATATTACCCATACGATATTCATGGATTATTCACATTTGTCACATATCTTCTAACGCCAACTCTATGCTTGGTCACTTAAAACGAAATTTTACATGAACCCCGGCCGTGTCATTAAAATACTTCTATTTAAAACACTGGTACATTCAAAATTAGAATACGCTGCAGCAATTCTGGATCCATGTCAGTCAACAGTTGTATCTAACATTGAGGCCGTCCGATTTACCTTTTGTAACTATCACCGTACCGCAAGTGTCTCGTCTATGAAAACTAACTTGTCTCTGCCTCTTCTGTGTTTGCGTCGCGAAGTTTCTCGTCTGTGTCTTTTTTACAAAATTTATTAATCTTACCCTACTCAAAAAGAAAAGTTTCTTCTTCCTCCCCCGCATATCTCTGCTCGTTTTGACCATCAACGCAAAGCAGAATTTCATTAGTGTCGTACCAACGCCTACATTGACTCCTTCATGCCCAGAACATCTTCCGGGTGGAACCAACTTCCCGCATCTTTAGAGTCCATATCATCACCTGATTTCTTCAGAACTGCGATAACCAATCATCTTCGTTGATAAAAACCTTGACTGTTCATGTTTTACATCGTTTGTATTTGATCTTGTTTTTACTGAATTTTGTCCTGTATCTTGCCCCTCCCCCAAATGCCCTCGTGGCCCTGAAAGTACTGATATAAATAAACGAGGTCGTGCAGCACATTCGAAGGTGGGTTTCCGGAACCGGAAATTAGATTTCATGAAGGAACCTGTGCTGGCGGTTTCTTGTCGATTTATTGAGAACTTCAAGGGACGTTGTGGTCTATCTATATATTTTGCGCAGCGGAAGGACACCTTCATGCAGACAGAGAGAGAAAGAGAGAGATAGAGAGCGAAAATATAAGAACACCACATTGGGCAAGTGCAGATTTCATACAAGGAAAACGGCGCATGTTCAAGCTGTTTTCGAACCTTACACAAACCGCGTGTTAGTGCGAGCAAAATAAAAAAAAAGAAAGTATAAATAAATCTCGCGCAACTTTACGCTCTCTATACCGTTATAGCCTTAGAAAGAAAGAGCAGAATGAAAACCATAAATAATTAATAACGCGGGCCATGACGCGCACGCACGTGCACCCTCAGGCGGCAATTTCTGACCGCGGGAAAAAAAGCGGGTAACAAAAAAAAAAAGAAAAAAAAGACAATAATAAATAAAAGGAAAGGGAGGGAACAAGCGGCCATCTTTAATTTCCCGGTTGCTCCGGCGAGCTTCGCGCGACGCGCGAGCGCCAAAAAGTGGTCATTACCCGATTATCCCGCAATTATCGATCTAGGCGTCAGGGACTCTCCTCCCCCCCCCCCCCCCCGGTCTTCCCCCTCCCCCACTTTTTAATTTGGCGGGGCCATCTGTTTGTTTTCGGGGTTGGAAGAGAGTGGCCGGGAGAGAAGGAATCTACCTCCTTTTCCCCCCTTCCCTACCCGCGTCCACATCCCAAATTCCCAACCTCCTCTCCCTACATCCCCAATGCAGCGTCCGAGTCTCCCCGAGTCCTCCCCAAGAGGGAAAGAAGTGTCCTCTCTTCGCTAAGGGGCGAGAGGTCAAGCGCGCGAGAAAGGGGAAGCTCGACGCGAAATTGGATTGCGCCCCCCCCCCCTTTTTTTCCCCCAGTTTAGGGGTGCTCCAGGTAAGGAACGAGCCTGCATTCCAGGACCCCGGAATGCGCCCCCCTTTCCCAAAGACTGCCTGCGTGTATGCGCCCCGACACGACGAGAGAGAGCCCGCTGCAGATTAGAGTCCAATTTGGAGCTCTTAATGAGATGCGTCGATGCGGGGGAGAGAAGGACTCGGAAGAGAGGGAGAGAGAGAGTGGCCCAGCGAAGCGACACTAATCTCCATCAGTGAAATGGATCCGCGGCGGCGGCGGTGACGGCAGCACGCGCCGCCTTTTAATAAAGCCGCTCGGCGGAGGTTAATCCGGCCGCCCGTCCTCCCTCTGCTAATCGGCTCGGCACGCTTCGAGAGGCCGGGGTCAATAAGCCGCCGATATTGGCAGCGCGTCCCGAAACTCGCGCACAAAGGCACGCGCGCGGGGTGCGGGTCTTCGCTCGTCGCGCTCGGCTGCCAGCCGCGGCCCACGCCGCCGCGGGGATTGACGACGAGGGGCCGAACTTCGGGCGTCGGTCAGGCGCACTGCGAGCTCGGCGATGCTCCGTTTCTGGTCTGCAGTCGAGCCCGTATAGTACAGGCATACTCCGTCTGACCTTAAAGGAGCAGTGCAACGATATTCAATTGGAATGTTTTTCACTGTACACGAGTTTACTGGCACTAGTGGGACTCAAGGATACTCGCACGCAACGTCACTGGCCATGAAACTCCTCGTTGCGGTGTAATTTCAAGGGCAAAAGCGATCATTTTCATTCAATCTCTCCTTTGCTAATTTTGATGACGTAACGTGGGGATCGCAGTACACCCATATGACGATATTTGAATGCTGTTCATAGGTTGGACCCGAGCACTGCGTGGGCTCTCGATTTGGGCTCGTGATAATTATTAGCTCGAGAAGCATTCGGGTAGTGGCCCGTGTCCAGTCGCTGCAACGACGACAATAGCCGAGCCATTACAATGTCTGGAACACAGCGCGTGCCCTGTGCTTTGCCAACCCCAGCGCGTGGCTATGATCAATATTGGCGGCATATAATCGGCTCCAGATCACGTGGCCGCTTGTTCTGGCTGCGAGTTGAGGGGATGAACGCTGCTCGTTTTTCTTTAATTTTTTTCTTGGACTTCTATTGCGTGGGGTGAAAAACGAATGCGTGTTTCCTAGGTCATTAAAGGGATACTGAACCAAGGAATTTAGTGCCCATAATAAGTGGCGCACATTCTTTCCACGAGCCAGCAGCCGCCGGTGTGCGCGAGCACACGCAACAAAAATGACGTCAAAGACCCCCATTCGTGGTTAAGATGACAGTGAAATGTATGGGCTTCGGGCCAAAGGAGAATAAAGACAAGTTTTTCATCTACACAGTGGTGTCTGGTCTAAAAGGTAAGCGATTAATTGGTACAACAAGCACGTAGCTTTCACTTGTAGAGATAAAAGCCTGTATTTATTCTCCTTTGGCCCGAAGCCCATGCATTTCACTGTCCTCAAGCGCGAATGGAGGTCTTTGACGTCATTTTCGTTGCGAGTGCTCGCGCACACCGGCGGCTGCTGGCTCGTAGAAAGAACGTGCGCCACTTATTATGGACACTCAATTCTATGGTTCAGTATCCCTTTAACCATTCGTTCCCCATGACAGCGTGGTGGGAGCTACGTGCTCGTTGGACCAATCATACCGCTATCTTTAACCATGTGATCACGTTGTCGCCCGTACTCGTGGGGGAACGAAGCGGGACGAGGTGGCGAAAGAGAGGCGGCTGATTGGTCCGGTAAGTGTTCAGGCTCGCACAGCGCTGTCAGTGGGGGGGGGGGTGGAGTTTACGAGCTATCGAAGCCAATTCAATCCCGTGCGTCACGTGACCTTTAGAAGCGGTGAAGCGACGCGCGGATTCATTCGCGAAGTTCGTAGCGTCGGCTACGGTCCACTGTAAAGTAAAAACAAAACATAGCCTTCCGCGCGGGCGTACTAGTCGACTGGCCGACAGCTGGGCGCTTCGCGCCACCGAACACAGCCCCGACCTGCTTCAAAGTGAAGCGCTCGCGGGAGATTTGGTGCGGTCGCCCCCCCACTCTGCAGCGGAGAAGCCCCAGTTATCCCCCGAGCGGAGAAGGTCCGTTCGAGAAAGCACTTTGTACCGGGGAGGATTAGTCGTCGCCTTTAGAATCGCGACTGGATTGGCTTTGTAACGGGACGGATTAGTTGTTCCTCTCGGAAGGCTCGTGTGGTTCCTCGCCGGTCGCGAACATCGTCTAGTACAACCGTACCCCTCGCTCTGTGCCTCCCTCTATAGTTCTTTGATTTATTTTTGTACCCCTACATTTTGTTCGGTTATTCTCTTTTAGCACAAAGTAGAAAACCAGCACGACGAGTGTTTTGTCGTGGCGCAAACCGTCTTGTTCTTAAACACTGTTCTCTTCAAAGCTTGCTTGATTTTTTTTGAAGCGTGAGAGTTGATACATTTGGATTGCATGACTTCAGATTATGGTGAAAACGTTTATTTTCTCATATATTGCACTCACTTGAAACTGCAGAAACTGATTTGGTTTGAAAATATTGAAAGTCGCGAAGAGCTACCTAAATCATACCGAAATCACTAAGGAGGAAAAAAAGTGGTTAGGCAAGAACTGTCATCTTGTATCCCAAATCTTATTGCAGACAGCGAGGTACAAATGGCAATTGTCTCTACTCTCTTTCACTGCGTCCGAATGGTTTAGCCGGTGATTGGTATACATGGTATTCGGGCCACTTCCGGCCGCCATGACAGGGAGCCGAAAACACTTCCGGTTCGGGTTTTGTTTGCATGCTTTTAAAGGGCAACATCACCGCTATGTTTCGCGTGTTCCGTAATTAAATCGGGTCTTTTTTTTACGTTTTCCGCTCCCATTGGCTTTTTGGAGTGATGTAATGCCTCGCAATTAACTGGGCAACTTTTTCTATGGCAGATTTCTGCGAAATAAAAGATGCAGCGGCCGTCGAACGCGAACAGTCTCTGCCACGCGAGCGTCGATTTTCCCGCTCAACACTAGGATCGCTTAATTTTGAAATCAAAGATACACATCCGATTCTTCCGGACAGCGAAGATACTTGATCGAACAAATCGCACTTTAGTTCTTACGCAAATAAAGATTAATTGAAAAAAATTAATTAGCATACGCCCAGATATAACTTTTTATTTTAGTCTAAACGCAGGTTTTTGTAACACAGACCAACTTGGTATTGCATATATATTTAATTCATAAAATAATAGTTTTTATTGTTTTTTTGTTTTTTCAAATCTTAGAGCGGAACTATTTGATGACGCTACTTCTCGCGTGCATGTCAACTTGTGAACAAACGGTTTCTATGAGCCCTGAACAAACTCCAGCAAAATTCCACGGACAAACTAAAAGAAAAGAAAAAACGTAAATTTGGAGAGTTTCGGTTCCACTTTAGTTTCAGACACGTCAATTTTCGAAGTTCGAGAGCCAACTTTTCCTTTTCGACACGCAATAAAGCGTCTGTTTGTGATACGATTAAAGCAAGACGTGAAACCAACATCGGTAGCGTCCTTTCGATTTTATTATACTCACCCACGTGCGTGCGTGTCTGCCCAAACAGAACTGCTCAAACAAATGCGATATGTCTCGCATGATCGTAACAAATCGGACGCGAAACTAGTTTTCTTACTGTTACGATGGGACTTCGTCGTCTTCAACAATTGCCAAGACGCGCGGCCTCAGCTCGGGCCACGCCTCACGCACTGTTCCGGGTTGAGCTAGCGACATGTTCTCAGGGCTCGTAGCTCACCATCCATCTCTTGCAGTCTTCTCTCGTAAATAATATGTAAATAGACCACCGCTTAACACTTACCTAATCAGCTGGGTTCTAGAATCTGAAATTGCCTTTTGTCGTCCGTGTCTGCACCTGTATCCGCTCGATTACCGAAATCGCCGTGGTAGGCCGACGCATCACAATCACGAGATCTCCACTCCTCCTCGAAAACACGCCGCTCGCATTTTACCGGGCACGATCGAGCACCAGTTGCACAATCCTTCGCACACTCCTTCACCCATACGTCCGACAGGCTTAGCGTAGTTTCGCTTTGGCCAGCTCGAACACTCACGGCGACGCCGCGCAGTTGATGAGGCGATGCTGTTCTCACGCAAGCTCTCCCGTGCACAAAAAATACTAAACAATTACTTGCCGATGCCTCGGTTGATTTGTGCGCGTCTAACTTCGTTGAACGTCTCACGTGTACACAGGTTTCCACTGCATGGGCCGTCAGGTAGGGTTACGTATAACTTTCGCCACGGAGGCTAAGTAAAACGAGATACGGTGCTTTTTTCTTGGCACCGTATGGTCCAGAAACACGCACCGATCTATCTTCCGTCCGGTTTTCGACATAGTACTACCTTTTCCGATTTTCCGCCGAGAAAAACTTAAAGGGGCGATGCAACAATTTTTGTACTTTGCGCAAATACCGCTTAGGACGGATCCCTGACATTGATGACCTATATGAAACACGCGTTCGTTTTCCACCCTACGCAATAGAAGTCCCAAAAAAAAATTAAAAAAAGAGCAGCGTTTACCCCCTCAACTCGCAGCCAGAACAAGCGGCCACGTGACCTGAAACCGATTATATGCCGCCAATGTTGATCATAGCCACGCGCTGGTGTTGGCAAAGCACAGGACACGCGCTGAGTTCCAGAAATTGTTATGGCTCGGCTATTGTCGTCGTTGCAGCGATTGGACACGGGCCACTACCCGAATGCTTCTCGAGCTAGTAATTATCACGAGCCCAAATAGAGTGCCCACGCAATGCTCGGGTCCAATCTATAAACAGCATTCAAATATCGTCACATGGCTGTACTGCGATCCCCACGTTACGTCATCAAATTTTGCAAAGGAGAGATTGAATGAAAATGTTCGCTTTTGTCCTTGAAATTACACCGCAACAAAGGAGTTTCTTGGCCAGTGGCGTTGCGTGCGAGTATCCTTGAGTCCCACTAGTGCCAGTAAGCTCGTGTAAAGTGAAAAAATTCCAACTGAATATCGTTGCACAGCTCCTTTAAAAGACGCGATGCTCACGTTCGATGTTGAGAACGGAAGAGATGGTGCGACCGACTCCGAGCTTAGGTGCAAACATTCTGCTTATTCTCTCGAGCCGCCGCGGGCTCGTATCGACGAGTAACGTAGTAGTCTTTTATCTGCGGCTTGGTAGGCCGATAGACCGCCACAGAGCTCCTCCCCCAGAGCCGTTGCCTGTAGGTATGCAGCCTGTATGGGTACGGAGCGATTGAGTGCATGGTTGCGGCTGCAGCAAGTGAGTTCGGCTGTTGCCGTTGGCGTTTGATACGAGCCGAACGACGTGGCAGTGCGCGGTGCAGAAGACAGCCTGCGCAAACCATGCAGAGAGTTGGCGCTGAAGTCAGGCTTATTGAAGCGATGATGCAGCAGAGCGAGAGCACAACGATCCGTTCGTACTGTGGATCCAATGTGGAGTATATAGGCTCGATCGCAGCTCGGGCTCTAGGGGACATGGCGGTCAGCTGTGAGACCAATAAAACGTCATCCTCGGAGGTGACGCTCCGAGCGGAGAGCAATGCCTGACCAGCGATAAGGAAGCCCCGGTTGGTTAGCGAAGTGCCTTGTCAAGAACAGTGTGGTCCGCCGTGACTTGCCATGCCCCAGCGTGGCGCGGTGTGGCACGCCTGACATGTTGTGGCAGCACGCGACCGTGCCAGGTCAGCACCGCAGCACACGGATGGGCACGACTGCCGGGGCGACACCAGGGACTGTGGCAGTGGTGGAAAAGGCTAAAGAAGGTTGATCTGCCGAGCCGGCAGGGTGAGCAAGGTGGTCGCAGCCCGTTGTTGGGAGATGCCGGCGGCAGACGCGACGGAGCAGAGGCAGTGTTGGAGGCTCCAGATGCTGGGGCCGAGGGAGATGTGTTCTCGTATAATCACCGAAATCCCAAGCCGTTGCTGTGTCCCGTGCCGCGGAGAACGTTCCCCTGGATGGCAGGTGCTCGGAGTCGATCATTACTTCCGGGTCACCAATTTGTAGCGCGTTCGATGTTGAGAACGGAAGAGATGATGCGACCGACTTCGTGCTTAGGTGAAAACGTTCTGTTCATTCTCTCGTGCCGCCGGGCTTGTATCGACGAGTAAAGTCGTCGTCTTTTATCCGCGGCTTGGTACGTCGATAGACCGCCACACCATAGGAACCGTGCACATCTAATTCAGGCCCCGACCAGGGCGCCCCTAGCGGCAAACGGGTCCGTTTCATCGGGGAACTTCCTTGGAACTTCTGCCAGTCGCTGCGTTGGTTGTGAGTTGTAGCGGGTTAGCGCTGTAATTTCCAAGGTAGCTATTCCGCACTAAGAAAGCCACAACAATGATGCGGCAAACAATAGGCGACCGCCGCGACGCGGCCGGCATAGAAAAAGGTGCGGATCTAATTCAAGCCCCGACCAGGGCGCCCCTAGCGGCAAACGGGTCCGTTGCATCGGGGAACTTCTGCCATTCGCTGCGTTGGTTGTGCGTTGTAGCGGGTTAGCGCTGTAATTTCCAAGGTAGCTATTCCGCTCTAAGAAAGCCACAACAATTGATGCGGAAAACAATAGGCGACCGCCGCGACGCGGCCGGCATGCTCGCTTCCCATACGGTCCGGATCTTTGGCGGGCGTTGTGGCGGCGCTCGCGTGTCCCGCTCCCGTTCGGGGACAAAACAAACAAATTTGGGAGTTCTTGCCAACCCAACCAAAGGCATCATCTGGCACGTCCCAGCGGAGGACTAAGGATTTGTTTCGACCCCCTGGGGATCTTTCGACGTGCAACCGAAAGCTCGATTACACGGCGCCCTCTCCGCAACGAGCCTCCGTCAGATGACAGGCACCTCGGCCGGGATTCGAACCCGTTGACTTGAGGATCCGTATAGGCCGGCGCTCTGCTTCGAAGCCACCACACTCGTTCGGGAAGAGGGGGAACACGGGTTATTCCAAGCAAAGTGCACTCTAACAGTTGAGAAATACGCTCAATCTGGATATCGGATGTATGGTTCGCTGTGGGGCTCCCGCACAGCGTCTCGAAGGCATGCACTCCTAACCCTGACGCAGTATTTTGCCGCACAGCGCTGCGGTGCAGCAAAAATGCATTGGAAACACCACGAGGATGGTTTCACGTGAAGTATATTGTTCATGTGGCGACGTGGGCGAGTTTGCGCGCGTTTAAGCAATAAATGAAACGGCGCGGAAAACGACGAAGACGGCACTGTGGCACTCGTTTGCGTCGTCCTCTTTTTGACAACATCGCGATCATCGCAAGAGGAGCCGATAAGACGGCCAAGATATTATTAGAGGCGTATGAAATAAATAAGCAGAATGAAAACAACTGCGTAAGCCAGACTTGTGTTTATTTGAACAAATAGAGACAGGTGTACTTGGACACGTGTTGACACGATGGTGATTTGGTGGTTTACTACGTTGGGTGTTTTTCGATAGAAATTTGGTTTTCAGTTCAGCGCTCGTCCTGTGTACTTCTTCAGTCCCGTCTTCGTTGTTTTGCGTGCTGTTCCATTTATTGCTTAAAGTATCTAGGATGTATCTATACGCATCAGGTAAATCAGACGAAGGCACGGGTTGACTCAGTCCCCGATCGTACTTGCTGAGTGTTGACGGAGAGACTCAAAGTGCTCGTGTGTTTCAAGGCATCAAAAATGGCGCCAATACCTAATCGTCTTCGTGAAAAGGTGCTTCGTAAAACCAGCATATACGATCATTGAGCGCTTACTTCAATGCTCTGTATTCCACGGACTTCACGGGGTTCAACGCCTGCAAAGAAACCTCACATAGACGCGAAAGAATTCAATACGCGTGAAATCACAGGCTCACTTTTAATGCATAGGTATACCTTCCGTTTTGTGCGAAACAAAAACAAATACTCAGGTTCAAACAACTTTATTGAAACAGCATCATCTCATACTTTAATACAAAATATATTGCGGTGAAACAATATTATACGCTCCTTATTAACAAAACTTAAAAATTTGACTTTAAGATTACAAAAAAAAAAATTCTGTGATTTAAAAACAAAAGAAGTTAAGCACGGTATTTTTACAGCCATAACAGCTTCTTGGTAATAATGTTTGCGATCCTCAGTGGCAGAGCAGAATCACACGGAATGCAACCCTTTTCGGACTCGGGCAGCACCTCTTAGATAGCAAGGCCTCATGGATAGGTTTCAAACGTCACCTAAAAAAGACCAACCCGCGGCTCGAATTGAACGATGCTTCTGGCTTTAGAAAAGTATACTACGTCTTAATAGAATGACGTAAAGCTAACCTAAGATGCACCCACTCATATATCTTAATGCGGAGCGCAAGTTCATCTGATTCATTTGCAGGGGTTGTGGCGACGTCATAACGCGAAGCTCTGGTTGGTTCTAAATGAAGGATAGTTGGCAGACCTCAAGGCAGCTTGCTTTGAGGTCTACCCACTATCCTTCCATCAGAGCCAATCAGAGCTCGGCGTCTTTCTGACGTCGCCGCATTCGAACTGCGCAAGAAGCAGGCGACTTTAATTCTCTCCGCATTCAACAGACGAAGGAAAAACTTAGTAACGTTCCACAGGAAACCGAACTTTTTTTTTTTTACGGTTTTCGAGGTAAATATAAATACGGTTATTGTTTTTTTGTTTTTTTTTTTTGTTGAGACGCTTAAGTATGGCGAGTGGTTCCATCGACGACAAAACTCAGCGCGTATTTCGGCTGTACAGTGATGTCTCGTTAATGTGGCCGCCTCCGTTCCCCCAAAAAGTCGTCCATAATGCGCGTTTTTCATATTAACGAGACAAAAATGCACGTATTTTCCCAGTTTGTCCCCGAAACTGGTGTCCATATAGCGGGGTATCCATATTAACGGGGTCCATATTAACGAGACATGACTGTATAAATACATGCATTATCCGATTTGTTTTTTTTTTTTTTTTTTGGAGGGGGGGGGGGGGGGCGGGGCGGGTAGAGGAGGGGAGGGGGGGGTTTGCTTCGGCGGCATTTAACGGGCTCATTTTGGCCATTGACGTGTCGACTTTTCAATCGCTAGATTGTGATAGGTCCGAATAAAGGTACCGATACATAAATAACGGTCCTTAACTCCCGCTGGCGCAGTCGATCACGACGCGAAAGAACTTCAACGATCTGGAAAAACACTGCCTTCGTGCATAGAAAGACATAAGAGGAAAGTTCATCAACTGGCGTTCGGCGAGAGTTCGAAGCGGAAGTACGTCACGTGAAAATGCCCCATAGCAGACAGCGAAAAAAAAAAACACGAGATTTTAAAATCGGAGCATTTGACCTAGAGCTTAATCAGCTGTAGGGGCTGCTTCCGGAACGAAAACTAGCAGTCCTCTTCTTACGTTCGTCTTATCCTTCTTTCCCGTCAGTGCGAGTGTTGTCTACGGTGCCTGAAACCGGTGTCGGTCTGGTGTCTTTAACATCCTATCCTGCCTACGCATCAAACTTGGTCCCATAGTGGCAACAAATGACGTCACACAAAATCCGGAGTGTCACGATGTCGGATGTTGCGATCCTGGCGGTTGGCCATAGAAATGCTGGCGAAAAGCACGAGCGAACGCGAGATGTCGCTGTCGTCACGGCGTCCCAGCTCCTCACTGCCGAAGTTTCCATGGACTGTCACATTGGAGAGCGACCTGCAGGAGAACAGGCGTCTGCCATGATTACCACTGCTACTGGGACGCCGCCAGGGTAGCAGTCAGCGACAGCATGACACTTCTACGACGTCACCAGGCAGAACTCGAGGGACCACTTTTTAGGGTGCAGTAAACACACCAGTCGGAGACGCGCTTCAGGCAGCCATACTGATGCCCAAGCCTCCAACTCAGCGGCAAATGCGTTACTTTTAGAAACGGTGAGATCGCTCCTATCAGAATGGGCAGCAAAAAAGTCCGCTGCCTAACCACAAAAAACAAAACGGCGAATAATTGCAAATAATTGGAGTCGCGAACACCCGCAGGTATTCCTCTATCTCATTCATTAAAGGCACTAAACAACAACATCCGCCGTACACTGTACGACACAGTTAGCTCGAACGCTACATCGGCGATTCGTCGCAATTTGTGGACAGGATATTGAACAGTAACGACTGTTAGTGCGTGTAATTTCCTATCAACGCGCTCGACTCACCTAGGATATTGAGGAACACCCGAATTTAAGGCGTAGGTTGGTTACCTGAGCGAGCACTATATATCACACTAGTAGTTTGGTCATTCAGTTCGACGAGAAAAACAGGAAACAGCTGCAATCGCTCGTTTGTGCAAATAGTGCCGAGCTCTGTGCATGCCAAGGGGTTGCTGGTAGTTACATAAAAAAAAAGTTAACATTGAATCTGTGTTAGCAATGGATTTCGTCGGAAGAGCGTCACGCCCGAGCGTAACGAAAAACCGTTACACGCAGGCCAAGGCAACATAAAGCATACGTAGCCTGCAATGCATGAGCATACATAGGATAATCAGTCATAATTATTCATAATTGAGCATAATAAATTGTGATTAGTGAGATTTACCAAGAGGTGCAGCGGGAAACAAAGCCTTCCCCGTGCGATCCGCTGCCCCACATTTTTGCTCGGGGACGCGAGGAATTGAGGTGGACGGCCGCGCATTGCAGCTGGATTAAGTAGGACTCACGGGAACTCACTGTAGCAGGAGACCGTCGGTGTGTGCAGCTGGCTGATGAAGTGTATACTCAGTTCACCTTTAAGATGAGACCGGAAGCTCTGCCTTCAGCGCGAGCTCGCTGGCTTCCGCAATGCTTTTGTTGCGCGTTCCTGCGCGTTGACACTTGTGCTAGCAAGGGCAGAAAGCTTGCACTGAAGGCGGAGCTTGTAGTCTCAGCTTAAGAGCGTAACGCAAGTTCGTCTGATTTTTTGTTTGTTGCAGGGGCTGTGGTGACGTCAGAATGCCGAGCTTTGATTGGCTCTGACTGAAGAAGAACAGTGGGTACACCTCAAAGCAAGCAACCTTGAGGTCTACTCACTATCCTTCAATCGGAGGCATTCAGAGCTCGACGTTCTGACGTCACCACAACCCCTGCTAAAGAAGCAGACGACCTTGCGTTCCGCATAGCCAATGTTATTAGATTAGCTCAGTTACGGAACTGCTCATAGACGCTGCATGCACGAGCAGTACCCCCCCCCCCCCCCCCCCCTCACTCACCACGACTCGCCCGGCGTCGCTCGACGCGCCGCCGGACGGCTGCTTTGGTAACTGAATCGGGATACGTTCGTTTCAACGTTACTAGAAACGTAAAAACCGACGGAAAAAAACTCTTTTTGTAGTAAACTTTTTTGGAGTTTAGTACAAAATGGGGGGCGCGTGATGTCTTCTACAATTTTTAGTTTGCAAGGTTTTGCAGCACAATTATATTTTTTTTATACAACCATGCCTCAGCGGTGATTTCAGGTAGCGCTTCCCGACCTAGGCGCATCTTAACTTCGGTGTTATGTCGCGGCGCGTCCGCTGGGAAGGCGGGGGTGGCACCCCTGTAACCCTTTCCACTGTATCTGTTTCGGCTCCGAAATAGCCGATTGAAGCCAAAATAGATGTCACGTGCAGTTCCTCGAGTGACCGCTGCGGGAGAAACGGCGGCGTTGTGATCGCCATTTGGTGCTGCAGCTGTGCTCTTTGGAACGCACAGTTATGAAATGAAACTATAGATGGCGCTTCGAACGACGCCAGGCGGATTGAAGTGAGTGAGGGGGGGTACCCCCCTCCGCGAGAGTTCCACAACTGAGGTAATCTACTAACGTTGCGCATAGCTCTCGTAGAAATCTCACGACGTCACGGGGCGGATCTTAACGACGTCACAACTTTGCACAGCAGCCAATAGCTAGCCTAGTGTGTCCAATGAACCTCCTGTCCTCGCGATATGGCGTCACGCGACATAGTTGACGTCACTGCCCGTAGCGTGAGACACCACACGCATCAGGTAAAACGTCGCGCCATCTCGGGAAGAGCATGTGCATACAACGTCTGCTCCTAGTGGCAAACATGACGGGTCAGTTTTGCATGACGAGCTCAAATTTCTAGCACATGAAGTCCGGAAACCACAAAATTCCCAAAATCCCGCGCGGCGACATCAACGTCGACGTTCAGGACCCCAAGAACTTATGGTTCTCGGAGCTCATGTACGGTCCGAAGACCACCAGCGCTTCCTGCGGGAGAAAGCTGAGTTATTATCGAGGTATGGAGTGTGAGTGAGCAAAAGTGCAGCGGCTGTTCGACTTTTGTCATTACCCCCCCCCCCCCCCCCCTCCCCCTTCCTTCTTCCACTTGGTCGGCAAAAAATTGCCGTGTCGACACCTAGAGTGCTCGGGGATATAAAATAAAAACCGCTTATCGTAATTTATCCCGCGATCTTGTTATATGGTGTTCGAAAACTGATCGCTCAGCCTGCCGACCCAGTAGAATTGGCTGCGCTTGATTTTGCCTTTTGTCGATAACACCTCTATCTTCTGCGAAATCAGAGTTAACTCAGCAACCGCTGGTCAAGCGGGGAGTGACAACAAAAACTTAACAGCCGCTGAAGCTTAGATAATGACTGAGTTTTCTTTTGACTATAGGTAACGCGGCAGGCCCTCGCCCGCGCTCGCTTGGGGTCTTTTCATATCGTCCGGGACAGCACAAGCAAGTGATGCTCTTAGGGCGAAACCCCAAGGACATGCTCACGACAGAAAGCAGAAGTTGAATACGTATGGTCTTCACGAGATACGTAGATTACTTCGACGTTTTAACTCGCGCAATTAGCTTCAGTTACCACAAGGGCCTCCTCGGAATCCAAGAGCACGAAGGACTCAAGGTGCCACACACATCTTCGTAAGAAGCAGAAGCCACGGTGACTTCTAATTAAAGCGTGCACTTAACACGATCCACTCTTCTATAAATATAAAATATAAAATAATCTTCATAATTCTTATAAACCTGAGGAGCATGCGTGCCGTTCGTTGCATCGCATTCGAAGCCGCACAAATTTCATTGTAAACATCGTGGGAGCCTATCGGTGTGTCCTGCCTGCAGACGCCTGAGATTTCGTTGGACACAAAAAACAGACCTCACAGGCGCTCTCACACAAAGCTTGAAAGAACCCCAGAAAGGAGGCACTCTAATTTATGATTGCCTCGACTGGTAACAACCTCTCACACCGAGACAAAGCGAAACTCAGAGCGCAGAAAAAACAACGTGAAGCGACTCGGGCATGCATTGTTCAAAGCTCGAGCCGAGGCGGCGCGGGTCCCGTTTCACTTCCGTCATTATTTTCGCTTCAGACTTTCCGCACATACCCGTCCCAAGAGTATACGCAGCAAGCAAGTAACAATCCCCCTTTCTCGTATACACATCGAGCCTTTGGCCTCGTAATTAGATCGGTCTCTCTGGTCGGCGCGTCCTCTCTAACGACCGGCGACGCACGCGCGCGGTTTTCGGCGGAGTCAATTTGTGCGCGGGACCGTCCGTCCCACCCGCGGCTGCGCGACGCGTGCGCGGTTTGGGGCTGGTGCACGCTTGGCCGCCCGCGGAAGGGCTGCTCGAGACCCCGCGTGCCTGTCGAGTGCGCACCCTTTGAGAACCGACGTCGCGAGCGTTTACGCTAGCGTTTATGTGACGCCGGGCTCGCTTCGTTCTGTGGTCGACGACTCGACTTACTCGACTCTATGAGCCGGAATGGAGGAGGAGGGAGGCCGAGCCTCGTTAAAAAGAAGCCAGGACAAACCCGTGCTCGCGGCGATGTCTGGCGTATATGAGTCGGTTTTTTGTGCGCGTGCGTCGGGAACGAATGTATACACGAGGTGTGTCGGAGCAGTGTTATGGTGTCTGGAACGCGTCCGAAATTTCACGTAGACTTGTGGGTAAATTAAGTATTAACGCAATAGCGTTAAGGAACTTGTGTCGTAGAAAATCCGGTATCGGTGGCGTGACGAGAAAATGCCAGCGTCGGTGGCGTGACGGGAAAAGCTGGCGTGGGTGGCGTGACACGAAAATCCCGATTGGTCGATAGGGTCACTGACGTCACAGTCCACATAGACCTCGCACGGAGATTTCAAACAGGCCACAACGCTCACGTGTAGACGTGACGTCACGCGTAGAATGAAAGATGATTAAAAAACATGACATGCAATGTGAATTAAAGGACGCCGCATGTCTCCTACCGATTGCACTCTGTAAAGTAATATATTTGCCTTAAAGAAAACATTTCGTGAAGTTAAGGCGGGATGCGAACCCACGCCCCTTCGGTTGCGAGCCAGGCCACGCAAGGCACGCTTGCACGGCTTGGGTACGAGCGGAAATTTGTGTTTATATGTTTCGCTACCGCGTTCCGCTCTTGAAGGCGAAGCTTAGGCGTGCTCCAAGTTTTTTTTTTTTTACGAGGGGTGTTCGGTAAGTTTTGCCTCGTACGGCTGTAACTATTTTATTCAGTGATGGAACTGAAAGATTGTTACATTAAAATGTTTGGAATCACTTCCTTTTTGCCCACGGAGCATGTCACTTTTCAATACAGTCACCACCAGCGGCGATGCATTTCCGCCACGGGTGCGCTAGTCTCTGCATGCCCTCGTAGAAGAATGAGGTCGGGTGTTGAGGACACCAACGGCGCGCCGCACTGGTGACCTCCTTTGTCGGACACAGACCGCGTACCCTTTACATGTTCATTCGATCATGTTGGTAAACAGCCACAAGTCTTATGGCGCGAGGTCCGAACTGTGAGGGGGAGTGTGAGGCAAAACATACTGCATGCTGCTCCATGCAGCGCGGCGTCGGTCTTGTCAACAGCAGGCCCCTATTCTTCTACGGGCGGCACTGCAGAAGCTATACTGTCGAGACCGGTTATAACGAAGTCGGTTATAACGAAATAGCGGCTACATCGAAGCGATCACGATTTCCCATTCCCTTTTGCATTTCGTTGTAACCGAAGTCGGTTATAACGAACTAGCGGATATAGCGAAGTGATTTGCGATTCCCGTTGACTTCGTTAGAACCGGTCTCGACAGTTGTACATCGTTGGCGGAAGTGCGTCGCCACCGGTTCAGTGACTACGCGAAAGGGCCCCAAACTATCGGACATTAACATCGAGAATGCGAGGTGTTATACGAGGCAACAAAGCTTTTGGTCTCGATATTATTTATCTTGTCCTGTTTGTATACGTTAGTTGCAAGTGAGAGTAGCTTTAAATTAACGAGTTATTTTTATACTCTACTTATACAATACTTTTCTGACTTAAGTATTTATTACTCAATACTCACTTAGTGCCTTTCTGAGTTGAGCATTTAGTACTCTATTCAGTAATAATTTTACCTGGTAGTTAAATACTTTTCTGGAGTATTTCATATTGGTTTGCAGAGTATTTCGTATTGGTGCGTTAGCACACATCGACACACACACTGACACATTTTGAGCGACTTGCAACGAACATTTATTTCACAGGTCGGTGAAATAATAGACAATTCTTTTGCAAACGTTCTAGCGAACTTGCGGTTCATAAAAATAATGAACAATGCCCACTTTAAAGGAGTACGGAAACAAAAGGCTTGCAATACTTTTTTTTATTTTTTAGATGTGGTTTTTGTAGGGCCGGCAGCTCAGAAACACTAGCCTACACTAGTGTTTCTGGGCTGCAGGCAGAAAAGTCAAGAAAGCTCATTTTAAAACGAATGAACAGATTTCAAAATTGCGTCTGGTAGCGATCTGCGAAGCTCCGTTGGAACGCCGTCACGTCATGAGTTCCCAAGAAGCAGTGGCAGTTCGCGGCAGTATGGCTCGCTCGTGGGGTTAGATAGTCCTGAATGTGACTTGGCGGAAAACGCTCATAAGCTGAGACTTCAGCCAAAGCTACAAGCGCGAGCTTGCCCGCACTCCTGGCTTTGAGACATGCATTTCTCACGCGAGCGTGGCATCGGCTGCAGTCTCAGATTCACAGTGCTTCTGCAACGTGCATTCCACACCACGGAGATCGCCGTTTTTTGCAGACGTTATACTCTGTTCACCCTAAGAAGCTCCGCCTTCGGCGCGAGGTTTCTGCCCTTGCTAACACAAGTGTGAACGCACAGGGACGCGCAACCAAAGCTCACGTCATGTCGTTTCCGTACACCTTTAACACCGCTGCTTGAAACGTCGATGAAACATTTAACCATGCACCGATAGACCGATCTCACCAAGCGTTCGGCGCATGCGTCAAGTTTCCATAAATTTAGTTCACACGAGACAGGCAGCAGTGTCCGAGACGGCTCGTGCGTCCGGTGTTCTGCACGCACAGAGTTCCAGCGAGACAAGTGCGGAAAGACTAGAGCTCCCTCATTGCATTGCGGAGCGGTGGCGTGGTCAGACTGTCTGGTAAGATTGGTCTATTCTCGTGGCGAACGCCAAAAGAACCAAGAACCGCGAAATCTGTTCAATGTTTTTCGCATATTCTTGTAAACCAACTTGTCTCCTCCAAGGTGTTGAATCGTGCAGCCGAAGGCCCTAGCTAAATTTTCAACTTTGTTTTCCGTTTAGCATTTCTGTTTTAAAGTACTGGTGACATAAGCAAGCTCGACAGGCTTGCAAAAACTGAGCGACCGGAAGTCGCTTGGGACGCAAACAGCAGTTCGTGTTTCTAAACAGTAAAAAGACTCCTTTCAAAAGTTCGTTTATTCGGTTTGTCCAAAGCCAAACAGGACGCTCTGTTGGCGCCATTACACTGCTTATCGACACCGAAAAAAGCAAACTCGTGTTTACCTCAAAGAAAGTCATGCTTTTCACGTAAAGTCACTACTTTCCTCCATCGTGTGTTGAAATGAGATATACTGCATGTAAATTCACCCTAGATTAGTTTTTTTGTCATTTTATTAACACGTGCACGCTTCTTGTGCCAAAAGCATCGTTTCTTTTTTCGACAACCAAACCTTGTAAGAACTACTTCGCGGAGCGCATGAGTAATGTGGAAAGTATAGACGCTTTACGCACGCGCCAGATTACAGCCACCATTGCCGACCTTCTCTTGTCTTACCGAGATGCGTAGCCACCGAAGCGAACGTTCAAGAGCCTTTAGAAAGGCCTATGCTGGAGACAAAGCCACAGTAGAATCTAAAACGGCAAAAACCTCTCCTGCTGTGGTAATAATTTATTTATTTAGTTATTTATTCTTATTTTAAGTGACCCACCAACAGCTTAACGCCTCCTTAGTGGTGCACTTATCAATGAGTCGATTAGTAGTGAAATTTTTAACAAGATAAAAGTGAAATGCTAAGAAAAAACAATAGCCTCAACACACTTTTGAAATTTACGTTCTTCACCAAAAATATCGAGACTAACGTTCCCACAAATTTGTTCTAAATGGTTATACGTCAGTTGTAGGCGTGTCATGGGTGCAGCATGGTAAAACTCGGTGGGGTAAAACAAAGTATAAAGTCTACAAGACTTACGAGGAACGTGCAAGTAGTTGTGACTGAGTAGCTCTGGGGAATCAATTATACCATTTTCAATCTTATACAAATATGTCAGTCCACGAATCGTTCTCCTGTTGTGCAACGAGTCTAACTTCACGAGTTCATAAATCCTCTCATAACTATAGAAATAATTCGGTTGAAAATAACGATCAAACAAAACACGAACGAATCTACTTTGAACACTCTCAATTACACCTGAATTTGTCACTCCAATACAGTTCCAGACAACTGAGGCATATTCAACAGGACTACGCACCAGTGAAGAAAACAAACGTAAAATACAAAGTGGTTAGAAAAACCGCGTGTCACTCGTGTAATGGCTTCCAGCACTCTAAAGGAAGCATTCGCAATTGTAGTCACGTGATGATTGAAGTTAATTCCAGGATCCATAAAAACGCCTAGATCACGGATGACCCCAACGCGAGTAATATCGGTGGAATCTAATGCATAGGGAAAACTCAGAATTTCACGCTTCCTAGAAAAGGACAAAACTTTCGTCTTTGACTCATTTAAGAGAAGGTAATTTGAAAAACACCATCGCCGAAATAGAATCTATATCACGCTGAAGACATTCACAATCGTCAACCGTTTTAACCACCGTAAACAACTTAATATCATCAGCAAATAACAAAAACCGTGCGTGTATAATACCGCAAGCTAGATCATTTACCAAAAATTGAAAACAGCAAAGGAACGAGGTGACCGCTTTGAGGAACCCCAGAAGTAGATAAAAAAGGAGCAGATAGTCGGCCGGATACTCGCACAAAGTTCAGCCGATGAGATAGGTAACTATCGAGGAGACTACAGTACATAAGGGACAGACCATAGCTACAGAGTTTACTCAACAGTAGTCTATGATTAACTTTGTCAAAAGCTTTGCTCATATCAAAGTAGACTACATCCGCTTGTCCTTCGCTATGAACAGGTGGTACAATTTGATGTAGGAAGGGGTTTGTTTCTGTGGAGCGGCCTGTCACGAAACCATTTTGCTCAGGAATAATCTTCCGACAAAAATATGCATAAAGGCGGGTGTGCAAAACAATATCATAAACTTTGGACAAACTACAAAGGAGGGAGACTGGCCTATAGTTGTTAATCATGGATCGATCGCCCGATTTATGTAATGAAGTGAAGATGAAGTGAAGTGAACCGAATGAGAGGAAACAAAAGCTGAAGGTTGGTTATGATGACGGTGCCCACGCACAGCTACTGCGAAGCGTCTATAGGTGCTCTTGTTCCTGTATCATCCCAGATACAGCGGAAAAATTGGAGCTTTTAAGACTGCCATTAGGTGACCTTGATTTTTGAAAAGGGTCAAGTGGCTTCTCGCGACTTTCAGGTTGAACCTGTCTACGCCTTCTTCGCTGTTATCCTGACGTGTTCAAGACTCATTCCCTGACCCCTGCTCTTCCAGGTTACCCCGGGGCCGATCTCTGCGAGGAAGGGTCTATGGCAAGGAAGAAGAAGAAGAAGCGGAGACATCGGTGAGGAAATTGTCTTTTCACAAAGGGACCTTCCGTCACGAGCCCTCGACCACACCCTCGGTGCTTCGAAGCTCCCGCATTTGTTACCGGCTCAAAAATTTCAAAATAATTGGTCCACTTAATCGATATAGACATTGCCGAACGAGTACCTAAACGATACTTTTGTTTCACTCCGAATATATGCCACACGGCCATCCTAAAGCCTCGGTCACACTGTCAACGCGTCGTACGTAACACAGTCTGCAGATAATACGGAGTTTTCGTAGATGGTTTCCGCTGTCCCGCAACGCTCTCCGCAACCCGCTACGATACCGGGAACTCTACAGTGAAAATCATGGGCGCGCAGGCGCAGTAACGGCTTTTTCGTTGCGGAGGGCTTGGCGCCGGAGAAAAGCGATCTACGAAAACTACCTATTAGGAAAGTTTACGTAACCATTTTTGCACATCCGATACGGTACGATTGGCGCTCCGATACAAAGTGCGCATATGCGAGTCTCCTGCAATAGCAGATAAGAGGTTCGTACCGGAGGGCCCATCGTAATATATCGGATGTGCACAAACGATTCCCTAAAGCTCCGTACTGTCGAGGCTTGTTTCTTGGTTGTATGAAGTCCCTGTCACACTGTCAGTCATACAAAAAAGAGAAAAAAAAAATTATCTGCAAGCATGTGTGAAGCATACATATGTATAGACACCTTCAAAAATTACGCCCCTTGCGGCCTATCTAAAAATACCGCAAAGTGGCGTGCGCAAAAAATACCATAGAAAAATGGCAAGTCGGTCGATTGTGCGCAGTCTATTGGAAGTGAGTATTATATCAGTTATAGACTCGTTAACTTCTTTATGTTTTTTTTTCTTTTTGCGCACGTCACTTCGATTTATTTTCAGATCGACCCTAAGAGCTCTGTAACAAGTCTTTACACCTTTCCATAAAAGCGTATGAGGGCGCGTTCATAGCTGTGTTTGTGTGTTATGCACGCCCACTTTGTGGCTGGCCGCCATTGGGAGCGAGCGCTGGCTGGACTGTGATTTAGCACGTCTGGACTGTGCTTCGAATAAGCTTCTGGCGTGTCCACAAATAATTATGTCATCGTGTTTGCAGCGGACGCCGTAGCCTCCTCTATACTGACAAAGCCTGGCAGATCGCCATGAGACGCGGCCGCCAAAAGTGAATAGGTAGAGCGGCAGACAACGAATGAGAGGAGAGGCCTGCAACGGGCCCTTCGCTGCGGCGAGCGATGGAATGTCCGCTCGTGCTCCTCGCGTTCCTCGCGCGTCATCGCCGCTGTAAAAAGTTGTGCGCTCACTACCAGCTTGCTTTGTGCTAGCAGATCCTCGCGCTCCAAATCTGCGACCGTGCGCTCAATGGCTCCGTCATACAGTCGCTACTCGACCCGACTTTTTTGCGATGCGATCTATACTCTGTTTCACCTTGTGTTGTACCGCAGGAAAGGCTACAAGCGCGAGCTCCTTGCTCTAGGGCACATCTCGGCGGCACAAGCTCTCGTGCACCAAGGGAAGCTGCCAACGCTGTGAGCTCGCGCTTCTAGCTTTCGCTGCGGTACAACATAAGGTGAAACAGAGTATAGTCGCGGAGCGGCTGAGCCAATCAACGGCGTTCGGAGCGAGAGTTTTCGGGAAACGACTCGCCAACGAAGGCGTTGGACCAGCTCATCGCGAACGCCGGTGTGACCATCTTTTTTTTTTTTTTTTGCGATGCGATCTAGTCGCATCACGCGACTGCTTACATCGCCGGTGGGAATGCGCCTTAACTGCCAGGCTTTGTGAGTATAGAGGAAGCTATGGTAGTGTACGTGCTACCCACGCGGATATGTTTCAATTTTCATAGTGTATAGAAGCTTGGCATTGCACGTGCTTGCATTAGCAGAAGAAGTTGAAGTATCCTCACTTGGGATTGTTAAAAAATTCCACCAGGCGGCAATACCCAAATTTGTCTCTGCGAACAACCCCAGCCTTGCTATCGGCGAGTTGGTCGGACTACAGAGACCCCTTTAATATGAAATGTATAAGTTCTAATGACTCGTGTTTTATATCAATAAAATAAAATAAATGAGTGATCATGCGCAACATTTTAAACCCCTTGGGTCTTTTTTTTTTTTTGTAGTGCGAAGGAGTTTTTGTTTTAGGGGCGAAGCTCCTTAGGGGCTAGCCATGTCCATAGGTGTCCGTAGCTCCGGCGTCCGGTGCTCTTGCTCCTGCTCGTGAGCTCACGTGCTCGTGTAGGGCAAAAAAAAAGATAAAAAAGAAATTAAAAAATGAAAAACATTAAAAATCGCCTTAACCACTCGGCCACGACTGCAGGACGAGTAGGGGGCTCTGAGATGTGGTAGTAACTCAAGAGCTGGGGATGTCATGGATGAAACGTTGCATGTAGCCGCTCAACGTCTATACAGGAGAGGGCGCTGCGGTCAAATGCGTATATAATCGCGTTAAACTTTGCATGCATTGGCTCAACGTTTATAGGCGAGAGGGCGCTGCGGTCAAATGCTCAAATACGTATATAACCACGTTCCATACCACACATTCTCTTTCTGACATGGATGAAAACGAACGAAAGGCTCGGCATGCTGCGGCTCAGCATCTACGCAGACAAGCACCACCAGAGCTTCGCCCCAATCAACATCATTCACCACGTGGAGATGCGGTCAATTTTTTAATTTGTTTTTCTCGTAACTTTCGATGGCTAAAATATTTGGAATCGAAATGACACAACCTTTCCCAAACGGCAGGATAAAGCAGCCCCAGTGCGCATCAGCTGTGATCGCGACCTTAAACTGATACACTAAAAGGGTGTTGGATCTAGAGAGGATCGTCTGAGTATCGTCCATAGCGACTTCCGTAAATGTGTTTTGTTTTCGGACGTACACAACTTTTTCGCAAGTTTCAAAGGTAATACTTTTCGTATTATTTACGTTAATATCCGGAGCACTCAGAAATACTGGGACCGTTTCCTCGCTTTAACCTCCCCTTTCCGGTCTTGTTTTGACACTTTTGTGCGTACCGAAATTAACGTTTCCTCCGATTGTTTTACTAAGTAAACAAAAATGGCAAACACTCGATGAAACACGGCGACAGCTGAGGTGCGATGTCGGAGCCGCTAAGGTCTCATTTCGGGACAGATATGGACTTAAAGAACGGTAGAGGTGCGAGCGGACACCATTGAGTCCGCATAGGCGTTTCGTATTCAACCGAGTACCACACCGGACGAAAATTTAATAGCGTTTTGGAACCAATGAGGGTGTATTACGTAGAGAGCGTTTTGTGAACCGGCTATTTAACTATTTTAGTGGACACAAACTATGATTGACTGTTGATAATTGAAGAAATCTTCGAAAATCGCGCCCCCAAGTTTGAAATTCAGGGAACGACGAAACTGCATCTGTATGCACGAACCGTTCTCTGTC
Organism: Ixodes persulcatus; assembly: GCA_013358835.2. NCBI lineage: Eukaryota > Metazoa > Arthropoda > Arachnida > Ixodida > Ixodidae > Ixodes > Ixodes persulcatus. The sequence goes on from JABSTQ010009943.1 coordinate 120,038, forward strand.
CTAGGTGTGGCTGCCTGAACGTCTTATGCAATGTTATTGGCCACAAACTATACACCGCCTCGTGGTCACTAAAAACACTCTTCCAAAATCGCGCACTCAACTTTCAAACGTGTGGCTCCACCTAATTTCACGCCCGTGGTTTTGTAGAATAAAGGAGGCTATGCTCAAACACGAGCATCGTGCACGCGAAAGTATCTTTGGCAGCCTCGCAATCGCTCATGCTTACTTCACGAGCACCGAACGACTAAACGCCTGCCAAAGGTACCATCGCGGGCATGCTGCGTGGGTTTGAGGCTTGTCGCTGTCTTTTGTTTCTGTCTGTCGCTCTAGTGGGACACGGGCATGAGCGTAATTGTCAGTTGTCAGTCAATGTTTCAACTACCTCGTTGCATCATCAATGGAAAGGTCAAATGAAAATCACGTTATCCAGAATGCACCGCATCATTTGTCACTTGCGCAGTGGACTGCGTAAATTACTGGTCGATCTTCTGTTCTTGAGGCAGAAAATATTGAAGAAAACCACACTCGCGAAAGCTCACAAACGCACAGTTACCGTGTCGCCTACTCCACACCTCACCGTAACCGCTGGTTGTACTAAACTCTACGATGGTAACCGCGTGACTGCGCGGCGTCCATTTGCGATCCATGGCCTCGTCGCGTTCGTGCGCGCGCAAAAACATTTCCCGAATTTTTGACGAATTTTCGCCAAACTTTCCTTCTAAATTTCGGCATGTGCGGAACTTTGCCGAATCTGAAGTTTGGCAGATTCGGTCCATCACTAGCGTTTACGGCGCAGGTGATAGACCCCCTGCCAACGAAGCTCACGCCGGATTGGCTGCTCGGCAACGCGCGGGAACTTCAACGCTGACAACGCCACCAACGGCAAAGCTCATAACCACGCCAGCCTTGCGACGTCACGAATGCGGGGAATTGTTTTTTTTTTTTTTTCTGTTTTTGTTTGCGCCGGATATTCCATTACGCATCGCGCTCTCCGTTTTTTTTCCCTCCTAACGCTTGCTCGAGTGCACCGTTTGGAAGGAAAAATATAGCCAGTCGTTCAAAATACAAACGTAGGATTATTATTTACGGTTATTGTCCGTCATGCTTGACTCATTTCCGAACGAAATTTGAATATGTCAATTTTCGTTTCCGTACCCCTTTAAGCCTTTCGTTACGTTCGTCCCACAATTCCGCCGTTGGTCTCTTGGGAGGTTCTTTTGTATTCTCTTGATACTACAAAATTTAAGTGGATTCGGGGAGGAAGTCCTGACATATGTGGCAACTAGTCAACGATGATACTGGTCGATCATCGATAGACCTCTCCCCTCAACAGAAAGAGAGACTTGGAGTTCGTGTTTAAATTTCTTCGTGACGGATAATGCGGAACATGAATATAATCGAAAGGTGAAAGACAACTTATTCACGGGCTTTGTTGGTCACGCGACAGGACGCAAGTAGAGTGCTGCAGTCGGTTGCTTTAATCTCGTGATATAATGGAATCTCGTCCTTCGTCGTTATCCGTGTGCAATTGCGTCGATATTTGTAAATAATGCGTGGTAACATTCAAGTTTTCATTGGAAGGTGAATGACAAGTTTATGTGCAATTATTGAAAGTGCGTTGTTTGTGCTGATGCGTTTATTTATACTAATTAGGGCTGGGCGTCGATTAAAAGGTTTAACCTGATTAATCGCCACCCTTTCATCGATTAATTAATCGGTTAATCGGTCTCATTTATTTTTATGCAAAATATTGCAAAAGTCTTTTTTTGCTGAATATGTTATAAAGAGTGCAATGTACAACTTGGATTATGAATTAATCTCGGTATGTAGTTAAGAACAGTATCAGATACGTTTCACAAAAAATTACTTTTGCTGCATGAGACAAAGATGGTCGTTGATATTCTCTAGAGAGAGCGACTTCGTTTCATTGTTTAGAATAGTCTCTGCTGCGCAATACAGACACTCGAACGACGTTGAAATGACCGGGGACACGCGTAAGCTCTGCACTTATCTGAAGTTACAAATATATCGCCCTTATACAGTTTACTTTATTCTAAAATTTGACGTAAAGTTTGCCCTTTGTACATGTGTACTCGTCCACGTCTGCGTTACGAAAGTGTTTAATTTGGACCTTTTTTTTGGTTCGTCTAATTTTTACCGATTAACCAGTTAAAATATTTAATCGCGATTAAAGCATTAATCGATTAATCGGTAGGTTAATCGATCAATTGCCCAACCCTAATATTAATGTTATTGTATTAACCTTGCCGCGTTTATACTACAACCCTAGCTGTGTGAAAGTAATAGTATTACAGTCATGTCTCGTTAATATGGACCCCGTTAATATGGATACCCCGCTATATGGACACCACTTTCGGGGGAACATTGGGAAAATACATGCATTTTTATCTCGTTATTATGGACAACTCACATTATGGACGATTTTTTACGGGAACGGAGGTGTCCATATTAATGAGACATCACTGTATTGAACAATATAAATTATATTTTGTTCTTAGGCAGCTTGAGCCTATAAGGAAAAGTAGATCAGTTCACCGTAAATAGTACGTTTAGTACCCCTGACACACGGAAAAGTTAATATATTTTCATTAAAGGATATGGGATTTAATCAGCTCGCGGTCTTGAGTGATTATACGAGCGTCGTAAGCTAATTTGTCAACTCCATAATGTAATTTGATCAAAATTATATTAATTTTGCCATGTTGCCGGGGTATATTGCAAGAATTCAGTGACTGCATCCATTAACATCGCTTACTTGATTGTAAGTGTCACTTGCCTGGCAATGTCCGCGTTGACTACGTCTACCTGATGTTTGCTGTCATACGTTTTTCTGTGTCCCATCACTGTGTCTCGCCATTTTGTGGAAGTAATTTTGTGTAAAATGCATTCCTACAGCAATAATTGCGTGGCTCAATGTTTTTGACTTAAAACAATCACATTTCTATGTACACGTCTTATACGCACACCTCGTGCCATTTCATACCGATTATTTAGCGGTGTAATAATTTGCCCGTGTAATGAAATGTTTTTAGACCCGTGGCTATAGACCGACACGCTGTTTACAAACAAACCCGCGTTTGCCCACACCAGGTGTGGGCACTGCGCGTGTGCAGAAACCGAATTCGCGTGAAGCGAAGCGTCTGCGCATGCGTAGTGCCGTTGACACGCCACCGCAGCTGCGTGACGTCAGCGCCGCGTGTTGGTCTATATGCAGCTTTCATAATTTTTATTTTTTATACTTTCTTAATAATCTCATAAATATTTCATAATAATTTCATAATTATTTCATAATAATTTAATTATTTCGTAACAATTTCATAATAACGATTTTTTAGAGCGCAGCTTTTAGGCGCTTGTTTCCGGGTTGAGCGGCGTCGCCATCGCCGTTGGCGTAACCCCGTGACGTCACACGTGACGTCACGTGTGACGTGACGAGGGTTTCGAGTGACGTCGCACGTGACGTCAAACGCGTATACTTTCCCCTCCCCTCCTCCTTCTCAAGAGCTGCGCTCTAATGCGGCATTACAGAGAATTGTAAACGTCTTTCATTTTTTTTACTTTGCGCAAATACCCGCTTAGAACGAATCCCTGTCGTTAATGACCTATGAAACACGTGTTCCGTTTTCGCCACACAAAATAGAAGTCGCAGAAGAAAAAACAAACGAGAAGGGTCACACTTTCAACCCGCAGCCAGAACAAGCGGCCACGTGATCTGGAGCCGATTATATGCCGTCAATGTTGATCATAACCAAGCGCTGGTGTTGGCAAAGCACAGGACACACTCTGAGTTCGACATTGTTATCGCTCGGCTATTGTCGTCATTGCAGCGATTTGACGGGAGCCACTACTCGAATGCTTGTCGAGCTCCTGGTTATCACGAGTCCAAATCAGGTGCTCAAAAACATTGCTTGGGTCAATCTTTGGACCGCCTTCAAATATCATTACTGGGGGGGGGGGGCACTTTACCAACCCCCCCCCCCCCCCGGTCCCTCCCTCAGCTACGTCATAAAGTTTTGCGAGAGAGATTGAAAGAAAACGCTCGCTTTTCTCCTTGGAATTACACCGCAACAAAACATTTCTTGGCCAGTTTCGTTTTTTTTCTTTTTGTATATATGCAGATATATTCAGTTTCATGGTTAATCTCCGATAAACGAGGCAATCAATGTAGTCGATTATAGCAAGTAACATTCGTCCGCCCTACTGTGCTTGTTAGGCGCGGCTCTGAACGTTATGCTTCTTCCAGTTTCACGTCTCATCGACGAGAGAGCGGTTTCGTGGTTAGAAACAGTTAACAGGAAAAAAATGCCACCTGTTGAGTGACGCAAGTTAAAGAATGCATGTGCGCCTCTATTTAAAAAAAAAAAAAAAAAATGTGGTGGGAAACGAGCGGGTTTAGAATACGTTTTGCTTTATTGTGTTACAAACGTGTGACATCTTAGTTCTCTACTGCATATCTTAACTGTTGATTGTTTTTTTTATTATTAAGCGAAACAGCTTTTTTTATATAGATGACACAAAAACGGCAAATTATATCCACAGCAAAATATACAGAGCGAAAAGTGCCACATATGTTAATAAAAATCGACAACAAAGCGTGTCGTCTGCAGGCTGCAGGCTGCGCCTATCGAGAGATGGCGCCACAAGTTACAAACACCGTTAACTCGGTCGCCTACGAACACGTCCGCGGTCAGCCTTGACAAGTTTGCTGGTTTCATTTTTCGCAGGAAGGAAGCTACACCGTGAATTTTCACCAGATAAAATCCACCTCCTAAATGCACATTCTTCGAACGTTTGGCCTTTCCATACGCAGGCGATAATTTTTCCCGGCCCGTTTCACAACGCTGGAATGCGTCGTGGACACTCTACAGAAATGGCGGAATGGCGTCGTCCGCCGGTTCAATCACTGACGCCGACTTACTGCGACATCATCTAAGCCATTCCGTTAAAGCTCACTTTCGGCACGCTTTACACCTCTTTGTTGAGCGCGTGTGCATCCCAACGCAGCAGCTATTCAGCCTGTGACGTCACAAAATGCACGCCAGAAGAAGACGAAACGTCCGACCGGACCTGGAATCAGCGTTTGCGAAGTAAACGCTGAGCAGACAGCGGAGGCATCTGCCCCAACTGGACATTTCAATAGCGCCCATTATTCTCTTACCAATTGAAGCTTTCTTTGTTTTTATTGTTAAGACTAAAGGACCATTCACTCAGGCGCGTTTCCTTACGTTTTGTTACATTACGTAATGAATCACCGTGACATTCTATCGCTTCGAATGTCGCGTGCAGAGTTGCCAGGTAAACTGGTTGCCATAATACTGCTTCACAGCGCACAAGATCAGACACACTTAAAAGAAATTTCACGCACACAAAGGAAGAACTCTCACACAGCGCTGACTGACAACTCGAAATATATTATGCATCATCTTCTTCTTCCTTCACTCCGATGCAAATGGAGGTGAACCCCAAAAAACCGAGGAACGTATGAAAAAAGAAAAAAAAGAAAAAAAGGAAAGAAAAGAAAAATGGAATAAAAACAAAAATAGAAGGAAAAAATAATGAATTCTCTGTACTGCGGACGTTGCTATTGTGCTTATTCTAAATAGTTCAACTCTTTTTCCGTTAAGGCTAGCGATGAAGTGCTCACACATATCCTATCTAGCCTTACAATGTTAGCGGTTTCTACTATCTCTCGCGTCAGTTTGTTCCTGCTCCGTCCCAGAATGGTGCATTTGTCCAGGAGGGGAGAACATCCACAGTCTCTGCAGTGGATGCCTAAATGACCCGAGTTGGCATTTTTGGCGGTATTGTTATGCTCACGAAGTCGGTCATTTAGACAGCGACCCGTCTGTTCGATGTAACGCTTGCCACATGTGAGGGGGAAGGAGTAGATGACTCCTTCATTGCAGGACACGAACTTGGTCTGGTGGTTTTTGACGCATCCGACTGGTCGACTAGATGTCCCATTCACCTTCTTGCACAAGCTAGCAAGTTTATTCGGCGCGGAGAATACAACGTCAACGTTGACTTTATTGGCCAGTTTCTTGAGCTTGTGGGACAGGTTGTGGATGTAGGGAACTATGACTGGCCTTGTGGTGCGGTCTCTTGTTCTGCGTGTAAAAGCTCCTTCCTGCTTAACCTCCCTGAGTAAGACTTCGGCCACTGAAGTTAATAAAGACGTGGGGTAGCCCGCTGAAATCAACCGAGATATTTGCGTGTTGAAACTCATATGGACAGTGTGCTTGCACGATTTTTCAAGAGAGTTTTTTAGGCAGAGTTTTACAATGCCTCTTTTAACAAGCTTGGAATGTGCAGAACTATGGTTGAGGAGTGGCTTCTTTGCTCGAGGTTCGTAGGACCAGCAGGTGTGACTGCTTTCGAAAAAGAGTCGAAGGTCTAAGAATCTTATAGATCGCTCAACCGGAAGTTCATGGGTGAGTTTTAACGGGTGAAGGCAGTCCTGGAATGTGGCCAGAACACTGGCCACTAAGGCGGGGAAGGTTCCATTGTTACAGTCAAGTAAAATCAAGTAATCATCCACGTACCGAAACATACGCACTACTTTGGACTGGTCAAGGTTATGCTGCAATATTCTGTTATGAAATGCCATACTTCATGCGATGTACAGATTTCCTTGTGATTCTCGTCGTAACCAGGCGTAAGCTACCGTAACGTAACCTAACGTAAGGAAACGGAGCTGTGTGAACCCTGAACCAGACTTTAGTTTCAACGTTTTCCGAGACGCGAACGAGTAAATAAATTCTTTGTCGACAATAAAAAAGCCAGTCTCGGTTTGCCTGTAAAGCGTGCTCTGCCTTTTACATCGGCGATTATGGCAAAGCCTACCCCAAGAAACACAGGAGAAACGCGCCGTCACGAAACCCGAAACAAAATCTTATTTTATTCCATCTGATAGGAATACAATCGGCCCACGCGAGGCTACCATCCTTTCAAGGGGTCAAAACAAATTGACCGCATCTCCACGTAGTGAATGTTGTTGATTGGGGCGAAGCTCTGGTGGTGCTTGTCTGCGTAGATGCTGAGACGCAGCATGCCGAGCCTTTCGTTCGTTTTCATCCATGTCAGAAAGAGAATGTATGGTATGGAACGTGGTTATATACGCATTTGAGCATTTGACCGCAGCGCCCTCTCGTCTATAAACATTGAGCCAATGCATGCAAAGTTTAACGCGATTATATACGCATTTGACCGCAGCGCCCTCTCCTCTATAGACGTTAAGCGGCTACATGCAACGTTTCATCCATGACATCCCCAGCTCTTGAGTTACTACCAGATCTCAGAAGCCCCTACTTGTCCCGCAGTCGTGGCCGAGTGGTTAAGGAGATGGACTACAATCCATTGGGGTCTCCCTGCACAGGTTCGAATCCTGTCGACTGCGGAAGTATATGTTGTTTTTCATCATTGTTTTGCCCTACACGAGCACGTGAGCTCACGAGCAGGAGCACGAGCACCGGACGCCAGACGGACGGAGGGACGGACGGACATGGCTAGCCTCTAAGGAGCTTCGCTCCTAAAATTATAAACCGGTAATCAACACTCCTTCTGGGAACTTGAGGACACGGAGTGCGTTCCCGGGGAAGTTGACGTGACTGTGCTTGACTAGGCCTGCCGCTCACGCTGTATTCAAAACCATGCGCGGTATTGCGTGCACTCACAAACCCATGCTCATCCTGCTGACAAAGTTCGACTGCTGTTCCGAAAGTCACCTCAAGGACGCTGATCGCGTCATTTGTTTGGAGACGAAAATAGGTTGATGGTCACTCTTTTTATTTTCGTCTGGAGCAGAAATAGTTTGAAAAGCACGTTTTCAAGACCCGCATCTTAAAGGAACCATGAAAGTAATTTTGGGCTCAAATAAATTATTTTAGATCGAGATTTTACTAACTGCATATTGTATAGTGTGCCAAAAGAAAAAAACAAATTATCTCAAATTGCCCCGCAGCTGTATTGCTGCGTGAAACGTTATTGGTTTAGCGCTAGTGGTGCTAAACCACTAATACTAAACCGAGTGTTTAGTGAAGTTAGTGGCAAGTTAGTGTTAGTTAGAGTTAATTCGAGTTAGAGTTCGCGGAGTTAGTGGTACTAACTCCACTAACTCGCGCTACCGCTTTTTGTAGCTTCACTAAATCTGAAAACCTAAACTAAAAATTTTTCGCGTTAAAAAAAAAACGAACTAGTACACGAGGATATAAAGCCAAAAGCCTGCTTTTCGGTGCGAAATGTTGAAAAATATAGCGGACCATATTTTACCTCCTTTCCTTGGAAAGCTCTCCGCCTTTTCACGGTGATGCGTCCGCAGTGCCCAAGTACGTCAGCCGAACCCAGTTCACACGTAGGACACGGGCACTGCGTCACTCGGACGTGTGCGCTCGTCACCCATCAATCCGATGAAGAATACATAAATTCGCGTTCTTGGCCAATAGGGAGTTTAGAGGAAACGTTTCTGCATACCCGATACGGTATACGATGGGCCCTCCAGTTCGAACTGCGCATGCGCTACCACAGAAGACTCGCATATGCGCAGTTCGTATACCGGAGCACCCATCGTACCGTACGGGATATGCAAAAACAGTTCCCTAAAACTCCCTAATGAGTGCCGTGACGGTACTTTCCACCACTTGTGAATAACAAGTTCCAAGGTCTGCCTACAAAGGCACTGTGGAAGCTCGGAGTAATTGCGTCCGGTGAAATATTACGTCACGACCACGAGATTTTCCCTTTCGCTTCTGAGTTGAGGAGGAAAGCTAAGGAGAAAGAAGTGGAAACATAATTTTATAGTTCCTTCAAATTCGCGTTAAAAAAAGAAACAGGTAACTCACTTCCAGCAAAAAAATACCTGGTTGCGGTAAAACTTGGAAGTTTGGGAGTGTCAAGTAGACGCATGGTCGGAATGCCCTCCCGGAAAAGACAGAAGAAACGGTGGTGGGGAATCAATGCTTGGGAACGATACCTACGGAAATCTGCAATTACCTGATTGTTTACGGACAATCATGTTTTTTCCACAGGAGGTGTGTGCGCAGCGCGCAGGCACTAGAGCTCTTTTTTACTACATTTTGTTTTTTCTTGGCTCGGGAAGATCTCCAAAAGAAATGTAATGTCCCGGACAAGATGTGACCTCACGAACAGATAAAACGTCACAGACAGATGTAATATTACAGATTGCGCGTACATACTTTTCCCGCTATATTTATCGGATAAGTTTGTTTTTGCTCAATATAACGGGGAAGCTGTTTCTTCCCCAGGTTTAATGGAAACTCTTTTTTTCCTGTTATCTTTAGCGGGGAATCTAACCCGTCCCGTGACGTGACTACCTGGCCTGACCTCACGTTCTCACCTGACACCGTGGCACCCATGAACGCATCTCACTTTTACAGAGGCTAAGCGGGAGCCTAGGCATCTGTTTTTAATTCTCAAGCCCCACTAGAACGACAAAACAAAAACAATCGACACCAAAAAGCTCCAAAGGCCGCTTGCAGCATGCACGCGAACGTAGCTTCGCCAGGCTCGCAGTCACTCGTGCTCACTTCACGAGTAGCGAGAGACTGCAACCCTACCAAAGGCGCCATCGCGTGCATGCTCGCACGTGTTCGAGGCTTGTCGCGGTGTTGGTCGTTTCTGTTCGTCGCTCTAGTGTGACTCGGGCGTAAGAGTCAACCTTGTGCGCATGCCCCGCTGCGCAGCCGCCGCCAGCCTCCTTCTCGTCAAGTCGGAGCCGGCATCCCCTCCCCCGTCTTTCCTCAGGACCATCTTCACGAGCTTCCAGCTGGAAGAGCTGGAGAAGGCGTTCAAGGAGGCCCACTACCCGGACGTGTACGCGCGGGAGATGCTTTCGCTGAAGACGGACCTCCCCGAGGACCGCATTCAGGTCCGCTCTCTGACTCACGCCGCTCCCCGCGCTAACCGACCGACGCGCTAATCCGATTGCCTGTCACTCGATTAGCGCCCCAAAACGTCGCATCAAATTAAGTTTGCGCCGCCCACGCGACGAGCGAGCGGCGCTGCCGTCGACGCAGACCACGACGGCCGCCGCCGGCACGAGGCGCCGACGGAAGGGCGGCGTCGGCTGCCGAGAGAGGGCGCCCCTTCGAAGAGGGCCGATTAGAGTGCCTGGATTTTGGAGTGTTTCGAAACCGCTCGATAGGGGTCACGTGATTTATGGGCTCTGTTTATTAGGCGAGGTCCGAGGAGGAGGCGAGAGAGTCGATCGTCTGCGAGTGTTTCCTACCTTTGCTCAGCCCCTCCGCCTTCTATCCTCCTCGCCACTCTACAATACACACGTATGCGCGCGTACAACCAAATCAGCTCAAGGGGTGTCTGTCATTAGACTGCAAATATCTTTCTGGTTTGAGTTGCTCTTTTTCCTAAGCCGCGGCCTTACTGATAATGGAGGCACTTTGCAGTCACTGTCTCCCTCGCAGCCATTGCAAACGCAGCCCATCAATCACGTGACCCCAATCCAGCAGTTGTAAACACTCTCAAATCTAGGCACACTAGGGCCGACTTCAGTTTTGCCGGTCGACAAAACGACCAAATTAGTTTTTTTTTTTCTAATTACGTCCTATCGTTAATTACCCTTTTTTGCCCTCTTTGATTTGCTGCAATATTGCGAAATTACGCTATACAAATTAGCGCTAGCTAGGAGTCCAATTGATGGCGTAGATGTTTGAAAAGAAGGGAGGAGGACCTGATCCCCGCCTAGAAATCTGGTGAGTTGTGTATTCGGGGGGCAATTTGGCCAGTACAGTGCAACCGCAAATGCTGGGTTTTTTTACGTATACTGCTCGAGTGCTTTTTGTAGAAGCTTGTTGTTGATGGAGTATTACTTCTTGGGCTTCATTCAATAAAAATGACCAGTTCTAGATGGCGAGGTATCCTAGTAAACTCACAGCAATAAGCACTAGTTTCTCTTGGGGGGAGGGGGGGGGGCATCTTTGGGTCCTTACCACCTCCACAAAATTTGACAATTAAAATGGTTTAATGCGTGGAGTTTTCGAACGCTTCTATTCTTCTTTTTAGGCGCGTTGAGCATTATATATTGACAAAAAAAAAAAGAAGGGTGTGTCATGATCTTTGATCGGATTTTTAATCTCAGGGAAATCAGCAACCCACAAAAGGATGCTTACAACCCGTAGTCTGAGATATCACCATAATTAGAGGATCTCAGAATCCACTTGATGCCCCTTTAAAAAAATCCGAAGATTTTTCTGAGCTAGCCCAACTAACTATAATTTCAGAATCACCTGTCGTTACCCTTTCCGGTATGCTCTATAGTATCGCAAAATTTCAAATAGTTATTGTGAAATCGGCAAGTGAAAATGATGCCAAAATCAACATTGAAATAAACCCGCGCTTTTCAGTGCCGCGACGTCAGTGGCAGGCAGGCTTGCCAGTCGTGCAAGCCGCCTAAACAGTGGACTACGCCGAGCATTTGTTTCGTGCTGCCGCGCTGGTCCTGAAGCGAGTTCCAGAACATTCATTTGGCACCATGAAAATGCTTGTATTCAGTTGGGAACGAAGTCTACAGTCCAATAAATGAACCTATGCCTTCCGCTGACGTCACTTTTTCACTTTTGCCGGTAAAAACGTTTACTTTGAAAAAAAACAAAAAAAAACAAAGGACATGGTGGGGACCAAAATTGTAAATTCCTTAACTTAGGAAAACAAAATTATTTTGGCCCGATATGGGGGTTCCCATTTCAGCGATGTTTCTTGCTGTGTTTAGCAAATTTTCAGGCAAATCAGGGACTATCAAGAAAACGCCCGAATACCTCTGTAGGGATAGACGGCTGCATTAGTTACGTTCAAGTCAGCGCTGTTTCTAGAGTCACCAACGGCTTGAGTTGAGCAGGGCGTGGCCTAATATCATCGCGCCTCGTGATTGGTCCTTCGGGGTTTTTATCGGCAAATGCTGCAACCTGATTGACTGGGGACCGATAATGAAATAAAGGGGGACTCGCCACGCCCTGCAGTCCTTAAGTTGTCGGCGACTCTGATGTTTATTTAGCACTGTCATGCATGTGTGAACCGGCCTGTACACGATGTCGGTGGTGTTCTAAATTTACCGCTTTGGTTACTGCCTTCAACAAGTACATTCCGCCACGCGTACTAAAAGCTTTTATAAAACAGTCGTCTAGCTTTTTATGTTTTTTTTTTTTTTTCTAAAAAGAAAAACGAATTAAGACAAATTGTGATCGGCTGTTCGCGTTTTAAAGGTTTCGGGCTGTTTACATCTTGCCGTAGTGATTACACGAAGAGAGGTTAATGTCATTGCAAGTACAATTGAAACAAAATAAAAGAGTAAGGAGTTTGAAATGCCGCGTTAGCATTTTTCCTTCGTTCTCGCTTGACATATGAGCCTTCTTTTCATCGAACAAAGTCTTTGTTCGTTTAGTTACTCGACTGAAGACAAGGTCGTTGTTAGACAAAATTAGTAATCTACCAACTGCCACCGATATAATTCGTGAAGTAAATAACTTTTTATTTGTGTGTAATTTCACTTCAGCCTCTCTAAATCTCGGCATTCGACTAGTCTGGGCATTTGTCGGAGTCTGAAGTAGTGTTAGGTCGGAACCAGCGAACGCTAGTTCCTTTATTCTAAATTGCTTATTCAAACTGAAATAAACTATTAAAAATTACTTATTGGATCCGCACAGGGCAGCGCCGCTATCGGGTCCACAATAGCTCGTTCGATTTACCCACACTCCCTGCACCGGTGCAGAAAAATGTAGGGCAGTTCACTTCCGGTCGTATCTCAATACACATACCGGAAGTACACTGCCCCACACTTTCTTCTGCACCGGTGCAGGAGGTGCGGATAAATCGGCTCCCCGAAACTGGCAAAGTGTCCGGGTCCTGTCCCGCATATATCCCCTTCTTCGTACACCGCCGCATCTCGCCGTTGTGGGCTGCGGTGGCGGCGCTGCCATCCGCCGAGTGCGGTATAGCGCTCGCTTCGGGTAACGGAGGGGGTGCCCTGAACGTGCCCGCGGCTGGAAACAGTATCCTCATTAGTCCCCGCGGGGCCGGCAGGCGTAACCGAATCTGCGGTTCTAACGAGCCGGCCCATTAGACTAATTGGGGGAGCCCCGGCCGTCGCCGCCGTCGCTCCTGCCCCCGGTGCGCGCAGGTGTGGTTCCAGAACCGGCGGGCCAAGTGGCGCAAGACGGAGAAGTGCTGGGGCAAGTCCACCATCATGGCGGAGTACGGCCTGTACGGCGCTATGGTGCGGCACTCGCTGCCGCTGCCCGAGTCCATCCTGCGCGGCGCCAAGGGAGACGACGTATCCTCCTGCGCCCCGTGGCTGCTCGGTAGGCACACCTGCATGCGCGCGAGCGCGCCGAAAAAAGGGGCGCCCGTCGTCGTCCTCGTCCGAGACCGGCTGCTTCGGTCTCCGACACAGTATATGCTGGGCTATGAAGGGGGAAGGTGCGGTGAATCGGTCGCTTCTTCAACCGGCCGACAGCGGACCTACCCTTCGCGTCTCGTGGGTCCCCATATATATGGTATATATACATCTGTAAGTAGGCAGAAGCGCCTTCAATTAACGGCAAAGGCCGGTGGATCCTTTGGAGAACGGTTTTAAATAAAGCGAATCGAGTAAAACGAACAAACGATATCTAAGGGGTCGTATTCCCGTTTACGGCTGAGCAATACACATCGATACAGAGAGTTAGTATAAACGCTCAATCGGCCCCTTTCTGTTGGCGCTTTTTTCTTTTCTATGCGGAGAACAAGTCGTCTGCTTCTTGTGCAGGAGTGGCGGTGACGTCAACACGACGCCGAGCTCTTATTGGCTGATTGAAAAGAATATTAGTGGGTGGACCTCAAGGCATCGAGCGTTCAGTTCTACCCACTATTTTTGTTTTTCAATCAGCCAATAAGAGCTTGGAGTCGTTCTGACGTTACCGCCACTCCTGCGCAAGAAGCAGACGACTTGTTCTCCGTACAGCCCCGGAGTGCAAGGGAGCGCTGCTTCCAGCGTATACCGGTTATGAAGCGCTCTTCTTTAAGCGAGGCATCGTACAGAAGGCAGTCTGATGGCACTGTCTAGGGAGGCGTGTTTCTTTCTTGCATGGCGGCCTTGTCCCACTGGTCAGACAAAACTCTCCGCAGACATGTTCGAAGAGTGCATAATTCAAAATGAAGTCTGCTCTGTGGCATTACGCAATGCAAGCATGACGCTTTGCATTGCGTAATGCCACAGTGCAGACTTCATTTTTAGGTCTAAACGGATGTTCCACCTTATCATTCGCTGAGCTGATTTCGTAGATCACAGAGATTGACTATTTGAGTGTTTTGCGGGTAAGTAGACGCTCAGGCATTTCTTAGAGTGTAGCACCAGTAGCACCGTACCAGCCACCATGGCTCCGTACCGTGCTCCTGCGGCCGTACCTCGTGCAGCGTACATTTGGTACCATCGAATCTGTTCTTCTCGGCAAGCTCGCCGAGGAGAACAGATTCGATGGTGCCAAATGTACAATGCAGAAGAAGCGCAGGAGCATGGCACGGAGCAATGGCGGCTCATGTGACGTCAATGCAAGATATATCTACAGTTTAACTGTATTATGTGCCGCACTCTTTCTCTTACATTATCTCAGAGATCCAATTTATTACGTAACTTGAACGCAAGAGTGTCTATAGTTTTGTTCTCAATAATATGTTGCTCACTTCTATCGTAGAATCTGCTAAAAAATTAACATTATGTTTAAAAAAATGAAACGACGGAGCACACAGCAACTGAAAAAAAGGGCCGACCTATTTTTTGTTATTATGCATTGTCTTTTTTTTTGGGGGGGGGGGGGGAGGGGGGGGGGGGACAGGGTATTGATGGAACAATGATCAGATTTGGAACTTGTTTTCCGAAACGCCCGCAGATTTAAGCCCGAATGAATTTATTGGAATAACTAATCACGGAGAAAAATCTTCGTAAGAGAAAAACCGGAAGGGCTAGAGGACGGAACTCTAAAGAGTTGCGTCCTCTGTCCAACTATACTTCTAACAGGAAGTAGAGGCACTTATTATCATGTTTTGACCCCCACACACTAAGAATCGCAATGCGAAGATCCGCTGTTATGTCATTGCGGATATGTCAATTTTTACTTCTTCAAATATACCGAAAAACAGTTACACATCAAATATTCGCCTGACCAAAAAAAAAAAGCTTGTTAAATTTTCGAGCGTAAATTTTTCGATGGGGATTGGCCCTGCGGAAGTATAGCGTAGATCGTCATCCGACGATCTCCGTCCAGTTTCCCCCTATCCCCACATGTGTTCCGGCCCGTAGCGTACTGTACAATCCGGACAACAGCTCGGCGCGTGAACGAAGCCCGGCGCCTCTGTGCGCGAGCGCCGAGGTCCGTTCACCAGGTCCAAGCCTGGCGCGCCCCCCCGCCCCTCGCAGGCATGCACCGCAAGTCCATCGAGGCCGCCGAGAAGCTCAAGGGGCAGGACTGCTGCGCCCTCGACCAAACGGCCACCACGACCGCGTCGGGCGGAGGCTCCACGCCCTCGGCCACCTCGCCGTCGCCCTCGGGCCCACCCTCGTCACCCCTGGCCACCCCACCGGCGGCGGACCCGCCACCACCTCCGCCGCCCACTCCTCCGGCGTCGACGACCACGGTCGCCGCGTCGGAGCCACCACCCCAGGGCGTCGTGTCACTCCCAGGGGGCCAAGACCTGCGGACGCACAGCATCGCGGCGCTCAGGCTCCGCGCCCGCGAACACAGCGCCCGGCTGCAGCACTCGATCGACGCCCTGTTCGCGTGACGGTCGCACCTGTCGTCGGTCGCCACGCTTCACCTGGGCCGGCTGAGTCAGGCGCCAGACGCCAATTGAATTAGCGCCCGCGGCCCACACCCCGGACTGCTCTCCCCTTCCCCCCCATAGGGGGTCCGGTCGGGACGACGCGAA
Source organism: Ixodes persulcatus (assembly GCA_013358835.2). Classification (NCBI taxonomy): domain Eukaryota; kingdom Metazoa; phylum Arthropoda; class Arachnida; order Ixodida; family Ixodidae; genus Ixodes; species Ixodes persulcatus. The sequence continues at coordinate 135,986 of JABSTQ010009943.1, forward strand.
CGAGAGGAACGCGGCCGCGCATCCCCGTGGGACGGTTACCCCGATGATTGGATTAGGGCCCGAGACAATGCGGCCAGCCGCACATACAACGCAGCGCTCTCTCTGGCTTCATCTCTCTTCCTCCCCCGGACCGAAGAACAACTGACTTCTTCTTGCCCGCGGGTAAACGCTCTCGCCGAAAGTATCTTCTCTGTCGAGTGTGCGGCGGTGATGCGGCCGTCGCTGATGCGGGACCGGCGGTCGCAGGACGCGGTCCATCAAGGACCGGCGACGTCCTCCCAACCCAAATCGCGTTAGGCCTAACGATGACAGACGACCGTTGTCCAGCGGACTACGGCGGCGGTTCCCCCCTCCTCCACTCCGCTCGCCGCTTCGGAACTTGGGGGCTCGTCTGCTTCTACACGAAGAACTGAGATTTCGGTGTTGGCCCCACCCTCCCCTCTTCGCGAAATGAAGATGATAAACAAAAAGAAAAAGAACGAAGAGCTCCGAGAAGAACTCCGCCGTTCGAAACCCGCCCGGTCAACGGCGCTCCCGAGGGAGCCCGCATCGAACGTGTCATCTGCGTCTCGAGACCCCGAGCGCGTGGCTTCTCGTGCGGCGTTCCTCCTCCAGTGAGCGCGGGGTCTCGACCCGTGGCTGCCTCCGTGTGCATGCGCCATAGTGGGACACCGGGGATTTTTTTTCTTCTTTTGTTTGTTTTGTGAAGAGGGCGGAGGAGCGCGGCGCTGTTCTGCAACGGCGAGATCGATGAACGCCTCCCTGTTCCCGCGTCCGCCGCGAGGCGCGGCCATTTTGGACCCACGAAGGAAGGATGTGCCCCGTCGTGCGTGCTCCGGACATCCACTGCTCATGTGCGGTTTTGAGAGCAGCAACGAACCTTTTTTTTTTTTTTCTTTCCTTTTTTCGTGTGTGTGTATTGTATGTACATTCTCGAACAATGGACTGGTGGGGCGACGCGACCGGGAACACCAGCAATTATTTTGAACCGCTTGCATTTTTTTCCCTGTTTTCTTTAGTTTTTGGACACTGCTGGGCGTGCAACGAGCTTCTGAAAGATTCGCAAGGACAGAAACAAACACGCGGATGGAAAATTGCGTACCCCCTACTGTCTGACCTTTGATTGTATGTTTTGTTTATATTTTCATCAGTTCGCCTTTCGTGTTATGGGGGATTGCGTGTCTTCTTTATTGTATAGATGAGCGATAAATTTGTATTTATTATTTGAAAAAAAAAAAAGCCACTCCAGTTGAAATGTATGTGACATTTGTACAAAGAATGTGAGATGCAGCGGTTCTTCAAATCTTTGCATTGACAAACCGGAATTTCGAGAGACAACGTGAGACCTTATCATTTTAGAGCTGAGTTTGTGTGCTCCTCCTTTGCAGAGTTGGTCTTTAACCCCTGTTCTCAGAAAAGACACCCATGCGAAAAGAACCTGCTCGCTCGTTTATTGCCCGTGACAGGCTAAGTATTCAGTAGATACTCCATCTCCAGCGCGAACTTTCTGCCTTTGATAACGTTTCATCACGCGCGTGGTCAAAGAACGAGAGAAGGCGACGAGCGTGTGAGGTGCCCCTACGCACAGTTGCGTTTGAGAGCGTTTTAGTGCTTTTGACTGCGTTGCGTCGAGAAACGAAAGCGAGTCACCGGCACATCTGCGTTTCGTATGAAGCGTGGAATCCAATTCAAGGAATTGATTGGCACATGAGAAGCATGGATGTCCTGGTGTCTCACAGCCGCAACGCAGTGAAACACAACTGTGCGTAGGGGCCTTTAAATTCAACAGTGCACAACAACGTGCAATGACAACCTTGCTTCGCCGCCAATTATTCACCTAAAACGTTCTCAAACAACCTTTTTTTTTTTTTTGGCGACACGGATTTTATTGTGTAAAGAAAGCACGGACTTGGTTTTCCCGCAAACCATGCAGAGACAACGACCAAATTGCTACACTTTTTGTCCGGGAAGTGTTTGATGACCGAAACGCGTCGAACCCTCCGAAGTGCCCCGTCACGGAGCGAGACCGTATACACAAGGCCACACACACAAAACACCGTAGAAGTATATATAAATATTGCGTATTCTTTTTCGTGAACGAAACTGTGCACTCTTCGATCTGCACAGGCTCACGTCGTTTCCTGCGAAAGGCTGACACCGCCTTGATCGTTGCTTCATTGTCGTCTGATAATTCGGTTGCCGTCTGCTGAGACCGCACATATGGCAGTAATTCGAGTAAGACGCGATGGATTTGGATCTAGTTAGTGGCCGCATTATAAAAAAAAAAAAAGAAACCTTTTTGAAAACGAACGTGAACAGTCTGTAAGATGTTAAAAAATGTGTAAACGCCAGCAGTTTTAAGTGATCATCATGATTCGGCAAGTATATAACTCCTAACAGGCGTCAGACGAGAGAAATAACCGGTTATTGTGTGGCTTCGCGTAGCATATCATGACGTGTAACTCAAACACCCTTTTTTAAACGGGCACACTTAACAGCAGTCGCGCCAAACCACAGTATAACCACAAAAAAAAAACACACACACACAAAAACACTGCACTCTTGAGCAATGTTTTGTGGCTACGTCGTCAAAGCACTTCTGAAACAGCTGTCCGACAGTACAGTGCGGTGACTGTGGTGACGCGTAACCGCAGCTAAAGGTGACTTAACTGCGGTTAAGTGTGCCCGTGTAACAAAGGTACAAGTCAGGCCGCCCCTCACTTATTGTTGCCTCATTGTAAGCTTCAACGCCTCGTAAAAAAAGAAGAAAAAAAGAAAAGAAGGCGGTGTTCAAGAGGAAGTTATTTTGCGTAGAGTCACAGACCGCCTAAGAGACGCAGGGTGTGGTTAAAGTCACTGGATCCAGAAAGAGTAGCGTCAAACTCCCCATTTGGTCGCCATTTTAATCATGGAATAACCGTTTCTCCTTGACCTCTCCATTTTTTTTTGTCGAGTCGATTTAAGTTTTTGGTGACATGCCGCTTTATAACGACATCTGCTGAATGTTTTTGACATTGCAATTAATGTAAAGGTGCAAGGCGAGCTGCACAAGAACAATGATAGTATTCCTTGGAGATTAGAGACAAGCGGGACAAAGGACAAACAGAGCTGTGTTTGCAGATTTGTGTTTGTCCTTTCCGCTTGTTCCCCTTCTCCAGGGAATACTATCGTCATCTCTTGAATACCGAGATTTTGTTATTCGCACACAGGCGAAAAGAGTGCACATCTTCGCAACGCCACCACACGCGGCATCAATGCTTAGCAGCATTAAAAAAAATAGTTTTGTTTTTTTCTTGAAATACGCAAGAACAACAACGACATTGTAAGGAATATCTGGAGGTAAGCGTGGTTGATAAGTTGATTGCATTCGCAGTGCTAAAGATGCTTATATTGAGCGAGGAACGCTTTGAGTACAATGACACTCCATAGCGATCTTGGCGCTAGTGGCATAAGAACGACTCTTTCGAAACTTCCAAGATTTGAATGGACCGAAATGGCGATTGGCCATGAAAACTGAGACCGATCAGTCAATCATTTTGTGAAGTTTGGTCGTCTGTATGTTAGTATCTATTTGTGTACGCGGCTAGCAGGCAGGGAAGGCCATGGCGCTATACCTTCCCCACGATCCAGTGACTTTAGGTGGAATATAAGGTGCCTTCATGTGCGCCTCTGTGGTCTGTCGTTGTCACGCTATCTTGCTTCGTGATTTTTTTTCTTCTTCGGCGTTCTTATTGGCTGATGTCGCAATCTTATTGGTTTCGGAACAATGAGGAGCGCAAGATCGTCTGCTTCTTGCGCAGGGGCTGTGATGATGTCAGAACACCGAGCTCTTATTGACTGATTGAAGAAACAAAATCGTGGGTAGACCTCGAGGCATCTGGCATCGAGGTCTACCCACTATCCTTTCAATCAAAGCCAATCAGAGCTCGGCGTCGTTCTGACGTCACCGCAAATCTGCGCAAAAAGCAGACGACTTGCTCTCCGCCATGCCCCGTGTTTCTTAAGCCGTCAGTGACTATAGTGTTTATTGGTGCACTCTCAGAAATCTAGAGCGTATACTTTCCCTCAAAGCACTTGGAACAGCCAATCGCTGCCATTGGGGAGGGAGGGGGGAGAGGGGGGACACGGCCAATGACAAGGCTGACAATATGTTTAGACCTAAAAGAACTGTCTGCTCTGTGGCACCGAGCATGGTGGAACGTCACTAGAGGCATATGGCTGAATTCCACAGCGCCGACGGTCTTTTTTGTTTACGTCTACCGTAATATTTCGAGAGATGCCCCAGCCTCGAAGAATAGCCCACCCCTACTTTTTGGCATGATTTGCTGTTTTTTGAAAGATAGCCCACTTCTAGTAATTGCAGTGTCCAGGCCCATGGCGACCTCGGTGGAAGTGGTGTTAGCTAGGGCGGGAGACAAGTGGACATTGCTGACTGGAAAAGACTGTCGTCATTGGCTCATCGCCCATCGCTACGATCGCAAGTTTCGCGGGTCACATATTATATAAATAGCATTTCTCTCAACCTTTCTTTTCGTCGTCACACACAGAACGTTCACCCGTTCACTCAATTTTGGCTTGATTTTAGGTAGGGCGATCTCTCGGGATAATACGGTAGACATATTTTCAGCCTCCTCATTCGCCGAGCTTCCCCGTAGCCTCGCAGAGATTGGCCATTTCAAGTGCTTTGCGGGAAAGTACACGCTGCAGATTTCTTAAAAGTGTGCACTACATAAGGCTGTAAAAAGCAATACCTTGACGTTGCTAATCGAATCTACAAACGGTATATGATCTATGCTGTGTGGCGGGACATTTCGGAAACTGTGTACATTTTTTTTTTCTTTTTTTATATATATAGCAACGACGAGCGTTTGCGCGCGCCAAGCGGGCTCATCGCTTGAGGCCCTATACGAACGAAGATACGCGCACGCTCCCGAGGAGCATGCACTCCTCCGCTGTGTATACAATCGTCTGTTCAGTGTCAATAGAAACAAGAACGACGACGCTTGAACGTTGCCAAAGTCCCTTCCTTTGTTCGCAGATGGCCTCAGATGCACACTGGTCGTGTCTAGAGAGCCACCATAAATCACATATAGGCTTCAGAGTAACGACACTTAAAGGGATCCTTCAACGAAATTTGAAATATACCCTTCGTGTTCAAAAATAGGTTGAATATGATCGACAATATCCGTAAATGACTTTCGCACGTTTCTATTTTGAGCCTGGTGGCTGTATTTTTCGTTATAAACGGCAATTCTGGCAAGCGCTCGGAGAGCAGCCAGCGCAGAGCACGTGACATCCCCCGCAATCGTGACGTAGTTCGTCTCGGTACGAGCCAAGCTGCGGCGAGGCTGACGTCGAGAGGATGTCGTAGTCGTTCCAGCCACCGAAGCGGATGCTTTTGACGGGTTAATCTTCTATAATCTTGTAGAGGGACAATAGCGATTTCTGGGACTCACAAAAGAGGATTCTCGGGGAGAGGGGAGTTCCTCCTTCCCCTCTACTCTCGTGGTGGCCGGAGGCGAGACAGTTACGGTGACTACCTGTCAAGGTTCCTAGACGGGCATTACTAACGAGGCGTTAGCGACATCCACCAGGTGCTCTTTGCTAATCGTTTAATTCGTTTTAAAATTCCTTTTCGTGTCTTTTTTAGCAGGATATTGGTGTGTCCAATGTGATACAGGTCCTTTGAACGCTTATAGTAGATCAAAAAATAAGCGCCGAAATTTCGTTGTAGTGTCCCTTTAAGCCATGGATCGATGGATAGGTAATAACTGCTGTACCTTTTATAACGGGCGGTAGCTAGAGCCACCTAGCATTGGTGCTTAAAATCATTGTTGCCAGCTGTCCGAACCGTTCTTTGAAACAGCGTGAAACGACTTTTCGTCCTCCAGAAATGTCAAAATAGTCCGCGACATAACTATCGCCTGAGCCTACTGACATCGTATCTATATGCGGAGCGAGAATTCGTCTGCTTCTTTTGCCGGGGGTTGTGGCGACGTCAGAACGCCGAGCTCTGATTGGCTCTGATAAGGATAGTGGGTAGACCTCAAAGCAAGATGCCTCGAGGCCTACCCACTATCCTTCAATCAGAGCTCGGCGTCCGGACGTCGCCACAACCCCCGGCAAAAGAAGCAGACGAACTAGCGCTCTGTATATGGCTCAGGAAGTCGCATTTCCGAATCGTAACGATCGTCAATAGGTGAGCGGCGTTTTGCAACTTCCGGTTCCTTAGGAAATTTTGTTTAACTGTTGACAAACGACGACGATTATTTGCAAGCTTGTCTAAGCATGGTTCCGAAAACTACAGTTTGGAGGTTTCCGAACAATGTTTGTACAGGCTTGCAGCTCATTGCCGTCGTTTTTAAACAGTGAAACAAAATTTCCTAAGGATCCGGAAGTTGCTAAACGCCGCTCACCTATTTAGCCAATTCCAGAAGTACGCAGCGCCCTCGCAGTGTCTTTTCGACGCGCTACGGCAGTCCGATGTATACGGCGCCTGAAGGAGCTAGTACCAATACATAAAAGGAGCGTTTCGCGTGTTCCTTTTGGAGTTCGCGATTTCAGAACGCAGAGGAAGCAGGACGATAACCTAACAGGGTACGTATCAAATGTTTTATGTTTCCACTCTTTTGTGTGTGTATGTGTATGTGCGTGCGTGCGTGCGTGCGTGTGCGTTCTGAACTTTGCAGAGGTAAGACAGAAGGAATTGAGCCACTAATACGGTATGAAACGTACGAGCCAACCAGAGCGTACGTCGGACGTTCTGGTTGTCTCTTGTCTCCCGTGCGAAACGGCGCCGTATTGTTTGAAAACCTTTGGCTTCGCCGCATTTCCATAGGAGCTAAGCCTTTTTCTTTCTTTACTTTTTCCTCAGGTAAATTCGCTCTTTGCAAATTTTACAAAAAAAAATGCACCATCTGTGGGCAACGCTGCACAAAGTCGTAGCGCGATAGGTTAAGAAACCGAATTTTCCGGTCGATTTAAAGAGCCTGGCCGCTCCTTGAAACACCCAGTAGTTCTTACAAGGTTTGGTTGTCGAAGGATGCTCTTGGCTTTTGAAACGTGTACGTCTTGATAAGATAATATAAAGCTAATCTAAGATGCACCTATACTTAATTCAACGCACGAAGGCGTAAGTTCATCAATAACGTTCCGCGAGGGGACGGACTTTTTCTCAGGTTCTTGAGGTGAATACGAGTATAGTCATGTCCACTGATTCGACATTACGTGGTTCGAACGAAACTTATGAACGACGCTGTTAAAAATACTTTTTTATTAAAAATTTGTTATTTTGTTATTAGAGCTACTGCAATACGCTGGGATGCACCCGGGGGGGGGGGGGGGGGGGGGGCAACTTGACACTGGCTCACACATTTGTATTTGGGCGAGATCGTGTGCGTTCGACGAGGTAACACACTTGCACACCACTACCCGGTTTTTGCTGTATTTGCGATATCCAATGTACGCGCTATCTTTGAGAAAGGCGCCGCCATCTTGCATTGTCGTCACTTCCAGTATGGGCGAAAACATTGTTTTGCCGTCGCCACGCCAATAGAATGCCTTAGGGATATAAGCGTAACCGTTACCCATTTTCGTTTTGCCTCCCCTCATTTTTCTTACTATATGCAGGTTGAAATGTTCTATTATTTTTTCGTCGCCCATACCGGAGACGCCTATCAGGTGGCTGGGGACGAGAGTACAGGAGAAAAGGTCTATAGACCGACACGCGACGCGGCTCTCGTTACCAACACGGCCGGAAGGCCGCGCATGCGCAGAAGCTATGTGGGCAGAAGCGGTCAGGCTCTCCGTGTTTTTGCCTTTGCGTTGTGTGGCGTGTGCTCGCTGTTGACGTGTAGAGACGCTTCTAGCTTTATTTGTGCGTCGCATGTCCTGTCAACGTATGCTGTGCCCAACTATTTGAGCTCGCTACCCGAGCCTAAACGGCAGCGGTATCGAGACAAACTGTGCGTGGACGGCGTTGCCTTAGACCAGTGGTTCTCAACCATCGATGCTTCGCGGACCCCTTGTGGATCGGCGGAGTTGATGGAGGACCCCGTTCGTGGTGAGAGGAGAGGAAAGGTAAAGGTTAAATATAATAATGATTTAATAAATGGATCTAACTAAGGGCTAGTCTGAAGTAGACCTCTCTTATTGACATACACACGAGAAAACTCGCCCGAAAACTGAAACATTTCTTCTCAACTTGAAAAAAGAGAACTTTTATTGCCGAGCTCGACTGATGAGACAGGGCTTCGCGGACCCCAAAGGGTCCGCAGACCCCCATTTGAGAACCACTGCCTTAGACGATCCGTACGCCGTAAACAAGGACTGCTGGAGTTACGATATGAAGTTGCTGCCAGCGTCATGAATGGCTCACGTCATCATTTATTTAGTTTTTTTTGTTTTTTTTTTCGCCAAGCGTGTTCACGGCCGACACGGTGCAGGCGTATGGGTCTCTCCAGGCCCACAATTACTTCGAGCCGCTTTCCGTGCTGCCGGCGGGATCAGCACAGTGGATCAGCAGTCTGCGGAGTGTATTTGTTAATTCATTGAATACAGAAAGAGTTCTTCGAGTCAAGGTATGATATTTTTCTTACCCTCGTGACCACAAGGCACGACAAAAGGTGACACTTTGTCTGTTCAGCCGCCGGTCTCCATCTAGCACGAGTGTGGCGAGCAGTGTTGTAGGCGTTACCGAAAAAAAAGTAACGAAGTACCTTACTCGTTACTCGCAAACAAAAAGGAACGCGTCACCGTTACCGACAAAAAGTAAAGCACGTTACTTTTGCGTTACTTTTAATTTATGAATTGACGGTAACAGTGTTTTTCGGCGACTGCCTTTTTCGACACTGGGACAAAGGGCATGGGAGTTTGGGTTTTTCTCTGCATGGGGAATAGAAAAGCAAAAGTTTGAAGGTAGGCGGAATTTAGTGCAATAATGATGACTTGCCGTTTATACTTTGTTTTAGCTTAAATCCAGACGCAGCCGAAGCTACGAGCTAACGGGACATATCAAGCAGCGTGAAACGAGCGAGTCACTTGGCCTTTTGTGTTGATTATAGTTCAGCGATGATAAACACGTACAGAAACACGACGAACACCGGCGCTTTTGACGCTGTCTGATTGGTGGCACCAGCTCGTAGCGTCGGCTGCGTCTGGGCTGAAGATAAGAAGCATGAAAGCACGAAAAACAAATGACTTTTTTCAGGTCTTGGGAATAATATGGAACGAGTAACTTAACTACGTTACGCGTTATTCAAAATTAGTAACGTAAGTAAATTCCCCATTACTGTCTTAAAAAAGTAACGAGTACGTTACAACGTTACAGAAAAAGAGTAAAAAACCGCCGACGAGCGCTTGGTCCGGTGCTTGTGCGCGAACACCGTAGGAACACTATCTGGGTGGTCGCGATTAGACGACGGTTTCCCTGCACGTAAGCGAGCCTCGGGACGCAGATTGAAATGGAAGCCACACATGCCTTCAAGAAAGTGCTTGCCGCACAAACGGTCGTTCATGCGAGGCGACCATTCTTTTCGATCCACGGATATTATCCACCTTCCGCGCCTTTCATAGTCAGCCGGGAACTTGTGGAAACTCACTCGGCTACTTTTGCAGTACCTTTCGGTGTAATCAACGGCTACACAACTTTGCGACATGCTGAAATGCTATGACGCCCATGCGAAACGTTCGCCCTTCTCTTCACACCACCCGGCTCCGGAGCGATCGCAGAGCCGCCGCAGCACCGTGACGTCAAGCCCGCGTGTCGGTCTATAAATTGTAACATTGTCGGAAGTACTCCGAGCCCACAAAAAAAAAAAAGAAAAGATGGGTAAAAAGAAGTTTGAAACTGTGTTCGCAGATCAGGTGATTTCCAGGACTGCCCGATAGATGGCGCCAGTAAGTTCTCCTGTCGTCGGCGGTTACAAACGAGCACAGCGCGCCCGCGCCGTTAATACATCATACAAACAACTGTCTGCAGATAGCTCCGAAGGATACATATGTGTATAAAGTAAGCACTCGTCGAACATACTAGTGGCGTGTCCCTGCAGATGAATATGTCATCATGTCCGCAGAGAAACTCCGCGTCTTGTCTATTATGTACGAGCAGAGTGACTGCGGCTGAACGTAAATGGGCAAACCGCCCACACTAGAGTCACTGAATGTACCCAGAGTACCGAATTCCGTTCAGTCCGTTTACCGGAAGTCAATCCCGCAGAATCCAGCTCTCATTGGCTGGTTTAGCCCGCGTCGGAAATTATCAGTCGGCCACCCGCCCCCTTATCAGTGATCCAAGACGCGGGCACCGATACGTTCATCGAAGCGAGATGCCGCACAATTTCTAAGAGGCTCGTGATTGGATCTGGCGGTCCGTAGCTTTGGCCTTTAGTCCATCGTAGGGTGAGACGAAGTTTTATAGAGTTCGGCAGAGATTACTGTGCCGAATGTGACGAATGTCAGTTGGCTTGGCTTCGCGTTCTCTCCAAAGTTTGAACATGTGAAATCATTTTTCAAGCGTATTTATTGGATAAGCGAAGCTCATGGATGGATGGATGGATGGTAATGGCTATACCCTTTGTATCGGGCGGCAGCTTGCGCCACCTAGCCTAACATTTCGTCATCCCTTCTTTTTTGAAAAAAAGTGTATGAATTTTTTTATAACAGCCCCCCCCCCCTCTCTCTCTTTTCAAGTGAATTTATTACTGGTTTTTATCTGTATTTTTTTTTCCTTTATCCTTCCCTAGATCTCTTCCACCAATCTTCCAAGCTCCTCTTAGTTACCGCAATTCTCCGGAAAACCCAGTGCCCCCTCCAAATCCGTAGACATCCCCCCCCAAGAGGGTGGGACGAAGCCCCGTGCACTTTAAAATTACATGTTCTATTGTTTCCCTTTCGCGGTTGCATACGTCGCACAGAGTGTCTACTTCCTGAAATTTAGCCCTGTACGTTTTCGTTCTTAGCACCCCCGTTCTAGCTTCAAACAGCAAAGAGCTCCCCACTGAATTATCATACAGTTGTTCTTTCTTTATTTCTTGTTTTTGTGCCCTGTATATTGTTAAAGCTGATTTCCCCTGCATTCTCTCTTCCCACAATTTCCTCTTTCCTTTACTCCCTTTTCTACTGATACGCTCTGATCGGCTCTATCTCGTTGAATGTATTTAAATCTCAGCTTGCGGGTTCGGTTTGTCCACTTAGTGTTTAAACTTTTCATATATAGATACTTGTACACTTTCGCTGCCCACCGTGTATCGTCGATTTCAGCTAGTTTTGTTCAAATTTTACTTTACTGATCGCTTCTCTACTCTCGAAAGATGCCCAACCCATATCCCCCTGTACTCCCTCATTTGGTGTATTCCCATGTGCCCCCAATGCCAACCTACCCACACTCCTTTGCTGTACCTCTAAACCTGCCTGGATTTCTGACCTCATACACAATACCGCATTCCCAAATGACAGTCCTGGCACCATGACTCCCTTCCATACACCCCTAACGACTTCATATCTATTGTATCGTGCAAGTCACGCACGCGCTGCATGTAAACCGCGATGTCATATCTCGTTAACAGATAAACTGTTGACACGTGCTGCGCTGCCGCGCAGCCGCGTCGTACTATATAACTAATCGCTTCCTGAATAAACGTTGTTGTTGGCTTAACACATCACGACTGATACATGGTGTCAGAAGTGGGATGCCGTCCACGTCGGCGGTAGCTCAAAGTAACGACGTCAGTCACCGTAGCTATGGAACTACTCAAGCCACCGGAGCCACTGCTGCTGTCTGGGAACATCGCAAAAAACTGGGACCTGTTCAAGCAGAAATTCGAGCTCTTTCTGAGGGCAACTGAGCCAGCCAAAGAACCAAGGTCGGCATCTGTCAAGACTGCTCTCCTGCTGAGTGTAGCCGGGGATGACGCTTTGGAGGTATTCAACAATTTTGTGTTTGCCGAAAGCGAGAATAAGGAGGATTACGCGACGGTCGCACTCAAGTTTGAGGAGTACTGTAGACAACAGCAGAATGAGGTCTACGAGAGGCACATCTTTCGAACAAGAACGCAAGTTGAAGCAGAACCCTTCGAGCATTTTTTGCGTGAATTGAGGAAACAAGCACGCGGCTGTAACTTCGCGCAGTTGACCGACACAATGATTCGGGATCAGATTGTGTTCGGTACAAACAATTCAAAGTTAAGGAAGAAAATGCTCAAAGAAAAAGATCTAACGCTGCTCAAGGCTGAACAGACCTGTAAAGCAGCGGAAGTATCCACCCAGCAGAACGAAGTGTGGGCGCAGGCGGAAAAACAAGTGGCGCTGGTGAAAAAGAAGCAACAGTACAAATGTGCCAAGTGCAACCGGCCGCACGAGCCAGGACGGTGTCCGGCATTTAGAAAGTCATGCTTCTTGTGCAGAGGTACTAACCATTTTGCGGCTTGCTGCAAGAAAGGGCCGCAAGTCAAGGAAGTACGCGAAGACCACGATACCTTCGACATCCTCGACCTGAAGATAGACAGCGTCGGCAACCATGCGGACTGGATCATCCACGCAAAGGTGGCGGACCAGCCAGTCGTCTTGAAGGTGGACACGGGCTCCCAAGCTAACCTGCTGCCTTACTCGATCTATCGGAGGTGCAGGGACAAGGCGAACTTGAAACCAAGCGGCTCTGTGCTTCGATCATACAGCAGGGACGCCATCAAGCACATCGGGGTTGCAACTCTACGAGTGGTCATGGACAATCGGTCCGGCGACATCGACTTCTTCATTGTCAAAAAAGGCAGCCAGGCACTACTCGGACTGCTTGCAAGTGAGGCGCTGGGACTTGTGTCGCGCTCGGTGAGTGTTGTGAACACCAGCAATACCGAGAAAATAGTGACAGAATTCCACCCGCTGTTTCAGGGTACCGGCTGCCTGGCACGTCAGTATCGGATGGTCCTGCGAGATGACGCAACACCGGTAGTTCAACCGGCACGACGAGTACCTCTGGCGCTGCGAGAACCTCTTCGAGAGGAGCTGGAGCGTATGGAACGAGCTGACATCATCCGCAAAGTCAATGGGCCAACGGACTGGGTAAGTCCATTGGTCATTGTACGAAAAAAGGACGGAAAACTACGCGTGTGTATGGACCCCAGGCGCATTAACGAGTGGCTAAAGTGCGAGCACTATCAGATGCCTAAGCGGGAAGACATTGAGGCCGAACTAGCAGGAGCTAAATATTTTTCACGCCTCGACGCGAACTCTGGGTTTCACCAAATTCCCTTGGATGAGGATACCTCGGCTATTTGCACGTTCGGTACGCCTTTTGGTCGCTACCAGTTTTTGAGACTTCCATTCGGGATTGCGTCGGCACCCGAGGTGTTCCAAAAAACTCTAAGCGAGATATTTGATCCGTCCCCAGGGGTGCGCGTATACATTGACGATATTTTGATCTGGGGATCCACTAAAGAAGAGCACGATTCACGCCTCAAGAACGCACTGCAGTTAGCCAGTCGGGCGGGTTTGACATTCAACGCCGCGAAATGCAAGTTTGGGCTAACTGAGATCGAATTTCTCGGTGACGTCATAAGCCAAGAAGGAATAAGGCCGAGCTCGGCATTGATCACGTCACTGGGGGAGATGTCGTGCCCTACAGAAAAGACAGCGGTGCATAGAATGCTCGGAGTCGCCAATTACTTTGGGAAGTACCTACCGAATTTGGCAGGAAAAACAGAACTTCTGCGCAGTCTTATAAAAAAAGAAACAGTTTTTGAATGGACAGACAACCACGCCAAAGAATGGAAAGATATCTGCCTAATGCTTACCAGCACGCCCGTGTTGGCTATTTTTGATCCAGCCAGAGATACGAAGATCTCGTCAGATGCATCAAGGAATGGATTAGGGTCTGCACTTCTGCAGCGTCATGGTGACAGCTGGCGGCCGGTCGCCTACGCATCACGCGTTATGACTGACGCAGAACAGAGGTACTCGCAAATAGAAAAGGAAACGATGGGCATCACGTTCGGCTGCGAGAAGTTTCATCACTTCGTGTACGGGCGTAAGATTGCGATTGAAACCGACCACCGTCCACTGTTAGCAATTGCCTCAAAAGGAATCGGTGATATGCCCCCGAGACTTCAGCGTTTCTTTCTGCGTTTACTGATGTACGATTATACCCTTCAATTCGTACCAGGAAAACTGCTACTGCTGGCCGACATGCTATCAAGGTCGTCGCCAGTTACCACAAAGGACACCGCCGGCTCTACGGAAGACGTGGAAGTCCACGCAGTGAGCGTCGTCTCAGACTTGGTAAGCAAGAAAACCCTGGATCGCCTTGCTGAGGCGACCGCGAAGGACGCAGACCTGCAGTCAGTCATTTGTTACATGAACGGCAAGGGTGACATTGACGGCAGGCTGAAACCTTTTGTGTCCGAGTTGTCACTGGCTCAAGGAATAGTATTGAAGGGTAGCAAAGTTGTGGTCCCGAAGTCCATGAGACCGGAGATGCTCCAACGTATTCATGAAGGTCATTTGGGAATTAACAAGTGCAAATCAAGAGCCCGACGTTTGGTGTTTTGGCCAGGACTCAACTCGGACATCGAAACTCTGCTACAAGGGTGCTCAGTATGCCGAAAGTATACGTACAAGCAGCAAAGTGAACCCCTCATATTAAGGCCAGCACCGAATCATGCGTGGTACAGAGTGGGTGTTGACCTTTTCCAGCATGGCGGAAGTTCGTATCTTTGTGTATTTGACGCGCATTCGAACTTTCCGGAAGTAGAAAAGCTGACGGACACCACGGCATGTTCTGTTATTGCAAAGTTGAGCTCTATTTTTTCAAGATACGGAATTCCACTTGAGGTCTGCAGCGATAACGGGCCCCAGTTTTCGTCTCATGAGTTCGCTGTTTTTGCATCCAGATACGACTTCAAGCATGTGACGTCGAGCCCGGAGTTTCCCAGGTCGAACGGACTCGCCGAGAAAGGGGTGCAAATTGTCAAGCGGATCTTGAAGAAAACTGAGGAGGCCCATGAAGACTTCTGGCTGGGGCTACTGGGCTATCGATCTGCCCCCCTGGAGGATGGTCGGTCGCCAGGAGAGCTGTTACAAGGCAGGAGGCTACGCAGTCGAATCCCTGACTTCAGCCATCAACCCAGCAGGCGTGTTTTTAAACACCGGCAGCTCAACACCCGAGGCAAGAACCTACCCGACCTCAAGAAAGGCGAAGTCGTGAGGGTGAGAGACAAAGACAAAGCATGGACTCGTAGAGCTCGGGTCTTGGGATCAGCCGCGCCAAGATCATATCGAGTGGTTACCAAAGACAACAAGCTGCTGCGACGCAACCGGCAACATCTTCTTGCAACACGTGAGCCGCTTCAACAAGAAACTGCTGAAAGTGACGACTCTGACAGCGGGGATTCAACCGAGGAACTGAGAGCGACACCGGCCTCCTTGCCCACAAGACCACCTACGCCGGGTTTGCACGACCACCCCCTGACGCCGCTCGCAAGACGATCCACAAGGCACACCCGTCAACCAGAGCGCCTGCAATACGACAGCAATTTCAACCAAGTGCATCCCATCTACCATTGGAACTCCTAATGTTATTTATGAAACAAAGGAAAATGTATCGTGCAAGTCACGCACGCGCTGCATGTAAACCGCGATGTCATATCTCGTTAACAGATAAACTGTTGACACGTGCTGCGCTGCCGCGCAGCCGCGTCGTACTATATAACTAATCGCTTCCTGAATAAACGTTGTTGTTGGCTTAACACATCACGACTGATACATCTATTATAGTTCCATAGTGCCCTGTGTTTCATGATAGCCGAATCTCGTTTCCCCTTCTTTATTACAATATCTTCATGGTCTTTTAGATACCGTCTTCCTTCACTTAACCATACTCCCAGATATTTGTACTTTTCTACATGTTCTATTAATGTGTCCTGTATCTCCAGGGGCTCCCCCTTCTCGTCGTTGAAAACTATTATACCAGACTTGTCCCTACTAAATTTTAGTCCTAAATTGTCCCCTTCCCTGCTGCAAATTTGAATCAGTTCCTGTATTGTCTTACGACTTTCTGATACGAGTACAATGTCGTCTGCATACATTAACCCTGGCAATACTTAATTTACTTCATGTCCTTCCTCCATGTAACTCATGTCAAAACCTAGGTTGCACCGTTCTAAACTTTTTTCCATCTCAGTGAGGTATATCATAA
This sequence comes from Ixodes persulcatus, assembly GCA_013358835.2. Classification (NCBI taxonomy): domain Eukaryota; kingdom Metazoa; phylum Arthropoda; class Arachnida; order Ixodida; family Ixodidae; genus Ixodes; species Ixodes persulcatus. The sequence continues at coordinate 152,172 of JABSTQ010009943.1, forward strand.
AGAGCAGGGGAGACAATGGGCAACCCTGTCTAAGACCTCTTTTTATTGCTGCTGGTCTTGTAGTTTCGGCTTCCCATGTTATAACCACCCTATTCTCCGTATAAACCCGTTCTTGAAACTTAACCATGGTTCCCTCTAGCCCATATCCCTTCAGTTGGTTCCAGAGTTTTTCCTGATTCACAATGTCATATGCCCCTTTGATGTCTAAAAATGCTACCCATAATGGCCTTTGACTTGTCACTGCTATCTCCATGCACTAAGTGGTTACGAATAAATTATCATCTAGTCATCTATCTTTCCTGAAACCGTTTTGAAGCTCCCCTAGAATCTGCTTTCTCTCTGCCCATTCTTCTTTTTACAATTTGCATAGCTAGCCTGTATATTACTGAAGTTACTGTGATTGGTCGGTATGATTTGATACTGTCTTTGTCTCCCCTGCCCTTATATAGTAATCTCATCTTGCTCAATTTCCAGTCACTGGGTACCTCCCCTCCCATATCACCTGCCTTAGTTTCAATTTGCTTGTTTTGCCTAGCACTTTTATCAATCTCATTGGTGTGCCGTCTGGACCTGTCACAGTTCCACCCGGAACCCTTCCCTCTGCTTTTTCCCACTCCTCAGTGGTCATTTCCTCTTCTTCGCTATGCTCCTCCTCTTGTGTTGTGTAGCCACTACCATTCCCTACGGCCTGATCTGATTCTAACTCTGAAAATGCTGCTTCGATTGTATGTCTAATGTATTCTCTTGCCTCTTCCCCCTCTACCTTTGTCCCTTCCTGTGTGGTTAGTGTCTGCTGGTACCCCTCGGTCTTTTTTCCTGCGCACTGATGTGTTCCCAGAACCTTTTTGTCGCATTCCTATCCTTCTGGTTTATCTCCATCATTCACTGGACCCCTGCCCTCCCAATTTTGGCCTGTATTAATAATGATGCCTCCCTTTTTTGTTTCCTGAAATTCCTCCCATTTTGATGCCACTTCGTCATAGTGTGGCCCCCTTTTTCTTTGCCCATCTGTGTTCTTTAGATGCGGCTTGGCGTCTCGATATTGCTGCCTTAAAGGGATACTGAACCATAGAATTTAGTGTCCATAATAAGTGGCGCACGTTCTTTCCACGAGCCAGCAGCCGCCGGTGTGCGCGCGCACTCGCAACGAAAATGACGTCAAAGACCTCCATTCGCGCTTGAGGACAGTGAAATGCATGGGCTTCGGGCCAAAGGAGAATAAAGACAGGCTTTTCATCTCTACAAGTGAAAGCTACATGCTTGTTAGACCAATTAATCGCTTACCTTTTACACCAGACACCACTGTATAGATGAAAAACTTGTCTTTATTCTCCTTTCGCCCGAAGCCCATGCATTTCACTGCCATCTTAACCGCGAATGGAGATCTTTGACGTCATTTTTGTTGCGTGTGCTCGCGCACACCGGCGGCTGCTGGCTCGTGGAAAGAACGTGCGCCACTTATTATGGACACTAAACTCTATGGTTCAGTATCCCTTTAACCTCTTTATCCCACCAGCTTTCGAGCTTACGTTTTAGTTTTCTTCCTCCTTGTTTGATTCGATATTTCTCTAACTCTCTTTTGAAAACACTAATTAAGTCTTCATATGTCCATTCTCTTACCGGTTGCTTGGATACTATGTTCTCGATTTGCTTAGACACCTCCTGTAGTTGTTTATCATTTAAGTTATTCCTACCTTCTCGTTTTTGATTTTGCGTTTCTGATTTTACTGTGCAGAATCTGATCTTGTTTCTCTTATGGTCGCTCCCCAGACTTTTTGTGCCTTCCTCATCTATTTCCATGCCTCCTAATCTGTTGTATATCTTACGCGACATTAAACAGTAGTCAATAGTCGAGTGAGAGTTCTTTCTTTCCCATGTTATTTTTCCATCACATTTTACTTGAGCATTAACCAATACCAGATCAAGAGCTTCGCAGAACTCCTCTAACATCCTCCCTGTTGTATCTGTATGTCCATCAAAGTCTTCCAAATGTGCATTCATGTCCCCCAAGATAATTATTTCCTTGTTAGTGCCGATTTCCCTAACGTCTCCTGATATACATGCCAAGTGTTCTGCATTTTCCTCCCCTGCATCACTCCCTGTTTTTAGATAAACAAAACCCAAGATTGTGTCCAGACCCCCAATATTGCCTTTGACCCACATGTGTTCCCTGCAGTCCTCTTGTTCCCTTTCCCATTCCTGACCCTTAACCAGTGTTGTACGGAACGGCGTTCCAAGGAACGGCGTTCCTGGAACGCGTTCCTTTTAGAAGGAACGAAGGAACGCCACCGTTCCATTTTGCGTTGGTGGAACTGGAACGGGAACGCGTTACATTTTTACTGGAACGGAAAATGGAACGGCGTTCCTTTTTTTCGTCCAGTGGTGTATTTTGTTTTTATTTCTAAGAAGGAAAACTGAAATTCTAAAAGTATAAAAAAATATCTTTACGAAGAGCAGGATCTCGTTAACTTTTTGGTTACTTATCTTGGGGTTTATTTTGTGGGGTCTTCGCTTGGTAACAGTCGGGTGCGGGAGAGCTAGTGGACATCGATTCTTTATACAGTGTCCGAGACTGCGGTACAAAAAGCAAAACTTTTAGACGAAGAAAACTACACAGAAAGAGGGAAGTTTTAAACTCAGCTACTTTTTTTGCTTCCACGAATCCTCACACACTCAGAAATCTAAGGCCGACTAAAGCCATCACTGAACTTCAGGAAAGAGACCTACAGTTACAACAAAAGAACAGATTACGAGACATCGAACACACCCCTGTATCCCGAACATTGGCCACTTAAAAGATACACAAAAATTAACCTTTATTCATCCTCCCCTTGTCCCCCACCTTTAAACTGAACCTTTAAACTGTGTAATTATTGTATAAACTTATCCATGCAGCCCCCCCCCCCCCCTTATGTAATGCTCTCACGAGGGCCTTTAAGGGTATATGAATAAATGAATAAATAAACGAATCCCACCATTACAAAGAAGAACTTGTAGTTTTCAAGACTGATTTTCCATTTGCCCCACCCTCTTTACTTGCTCGTCTTCCGGACAGCAACACCGAAAAGAAACTGTTGTTAAAGGGAAACTGAAACAGTTCTGTATTTAAGGAAAATACCGAAATTGTCTTCATTTGGCCTCCAGGATCACGAATATCGAAATTATTTTTCAAGTTGGTGCACGAAGGCTGCAGAAATTACCTTTCAAAATACCGCTGAAGCCCCTCCTTCCCGGGGCGTGGCGTCATATTAGGAGTTTTCGGGATCTCCACTCTTGCTCATCTTCTGCGCCTGTCAAAGATATGCACGCGCACTCTCGCTATTTTCACAAAAGGTCAAAAAGAAACGTCACGACTTGTGTGAATGCAGGGGAATCTGCAATCTGGCATGCTTGCAATTGCACGCGCTGCCCACACCAGCGACACGCGCTTGGCGAAACAAAGATCCTATTAGGACGTCACGACTAGTCAGATGTTTTTCGTGTTTTCCTGCGTTTAGTTATACATTCGGGGAAAACAAACGTAATATTCAGATTCCCGGGATAAAAATACACCAGAATTCACCTCTAACTCGTTTGCTCCAAGAAGCGTTTCAGCTTCCCTTTAAGTTCGAACAAGGGACTTTGTTAGGTTGCTGTAAAACGCTCGTGCAATATGGCGTAACAGTATACAGTTGGCTCGTCTGCCAGCACTGGCTAACAGTACATTTGGCTCGTCTGGCTTGTCATGAATACGGTTAAAAACTGAGAATTTTAAACTTGAATATGTCAAAAAATGAAACCCTGCTTCTGCTTGTTTTCTTCTCCTAGTGCTCTTTTCATCACGGCATTCAAATTATTATGTTCCCATTTGACGGGATAGATAAAAAAACATTTTCTCGATCTAACTATATATAGTAATCAGCAAAATACCAATCTAACGTATATGTAACGATACGTTCCATTTTTAAACTGTAACGGGAACGAGTTCCTTTTTCACATATGGAACTTGTAACGTGAACGCGTTCCAAAAATCAGAAGGAACGAGGAACGAGCTTGCGTTCCTTTTTTTGAGGAACGTCTACAACACTGCCCTTAACTAACACCCCTAATCCCCCTCCCTTGCGTTCCCCATTGGTCCGGTTGCATCCCATCCAGTGATATCCCGGTATGTATGGTGGTTCTTCCATATCCCTCAGATGTGTTTCTGCTAATCCATACACTGCAAAGTTTTCGCTCTCTAATTGCTCCTCAATCTCCTCCCACTTTATTCTGTTCCTGCCCCCCTGCATGTTTATGAACCCTATGTTAAGCTGTTTCTTTTTCCTAGTCCTGCGAGGCTTCCTCTCACCCTCCGAAACCCTCCCCTGTGTATCTACATTTTGGCCCTCATTCACACCGGCACCCTCAGGGCTCCGGGACCCCCCAAAAAATGTACGATGTGACGTCCAATCCTATCGCCTGCCGTGTTCCCAGTGATTCCACTGTAGTGGATGCCCCATGTAAAAGGGTCGGAGCGAGCCTCGTATACCACCCTGTTGACTTCCATCACTCCGTACCCAAATTGTCGGCTCAACCCCCTTATCACCCATTTGCTTCCACCACCCGCTTCTCTATCTGCAAAGACTGTCCCCAGACCTCTGGGACGGTGCATATTTCCACATGCACAGTCTCAGAGACCTCCCTCAGCTTACGTAACCCCAACTCTATCTGCCTGGCGAGGTTCTGGCTCCGTCCCATTAACACATCATTTAGTCCTGCGTGTATTACAACTAGGTTCTCTCCCTCCCTGTTTTCCCACACCTCATCCTTCGCTTTGGCCATAGCGTCTACCATGCACTTTCCTGACTGAGCCACTACATTTACCCTCTAATCCCCTTTCACCCTGTCCAGCAGCCCCTCCCTAACCCTTGTTATGTTTGAGTCTCCTACCACCAGTACCCTCTTAACCCCCGACTGCCTGTCTTCATCCCCTCCAGCTATCTGTGCTTTCTCTGCCTCAACTTCTGCTGCCTTCCTTGAACCCTGCTGTACTGCAGCACTACAAAGCTGTGCAGGCTCCTTTCCTACACAGTCAAACACCCCGTCACACCTGTCTGCCGCCACCTCCCCCTTTTTCTTATTAACTACTCCTGTCAGTTGCTGCACCATCTCCTCACACTTATTCTTGTGCTCCTCCAACTCCACCTTCCACTCCTCCACCTGTCGCTCAAGTTCGGCTCGCTGTTCCCGTTCTCGCCTCAGCTCTCCCGCCACGCCTCGAGCTGTACCCGCTTCTCCCGCTCTACCCCTATCTCCCGCTTCAACTCCTGAACCGTATCCGCCCATTCCCTCCCTATTCTCCCAAAACCAAGTTCTACCTTCTCTCAACTCCGGCAGGTAAAGCTGCTCTCCTCGGCTTCTGCTACAGTTTTGAACTCCGTCTCCATCATGCAGCACCAACGGCCACACTCCTCACACTCCACATCGGGTCCTTCTTTTACTTTAGGCTGCGCATCCTTCTTCTTTCGCGTATTCACCATTGTCTACCGACACACAGCGCGACCCCACGACAAATATCCCACCAAAACTCAAACCAAGAAAGCCTGTGTACGCCTCTGCTCTCACAACCAACTAGCCCGCCAAAAATTTCAAACGTGCAGGTGGTTCGGTCTCGTGACCCTACCTAAAAAGCCTGCTGAACCCCGACTATCCTATCGCTACTTTAAACACTGCTTTTTTTTTTTCCTACTTATAAAACCACTAGTATAATCAAAAAATGCTTTACAGTAGGGCTGTAAACCTGGAGGATCAACCCCAATGCGGTGTGCCTCTTGCCTTTAGCGCGCAACACCACCAACGAAGAAGATCCAACAAGCAAGCCTATCCTTAGCTTCGCAGCTCTGGAACCCAACCATTCAAACAAAGTCACGTGGCCCAGTCACGTGGCACCGTTGATAATACTCCCGTGCCTACAAGAATCTAAACTAAACTATAAACTATCCTATCCCCCTGTCCCTACTGCTACCAAAAACTACCGTCCCAATTCCATGCACAGCTAAATAGGAAAAGAAAACAAAAAAAGTACTTAGCTTCGGGAGCTTTCGAAAACACGTCCGCTGCTGCCGACGTCCCAACCAGCCGGATGGGTGGATGGATGGATGTTAATGGCTATTCCCTTTGTAACGGGCGGTAGCTTGCGCCACCTAACCTAAGTCTAAAAAGACAAAAACGTGATTCCTCCCGCCCTTTTAAGACCAATTTTTCTCCCCCTAACTATCACCAGGCAGTGTGGGATATCACCAGGATGACCTTCGGGGGATCGGGCAAAAAAACTAAAAAACATCACCCCCCTGCCTCTTCCCCCCGGCGAGGGAGTCGCCAATTTTCCTCTGGTCAAACCTTGTCGGCGTTACCCCAGCACCGGACCCACTGGGAGACAGGGTTGAGACTTTGGGCCGAAGCCACGCGGGAGGGAGTCCCAATTTTCCTCTGTCCCGCCTGTCCCCAGCTGTGCTAGTTAGTTGTCCATCATTTAATTTTCCCTAGATAATTTCCACCAATCTTCTAATCGTCTCTTTGTCACTGTGATCCTTTTCTCTTCCGTCCCTCCATCGTCGCCAGTAAAACCCAGGGCCCCGGCCAAATCCGGCACATAATGTGTCTGTCTCCTGAAATTTAGCCCTATACGTCCTCGTCCTCAAAACTCCCGTTCTTGCCTCAAACAGCAAAGCACTTCCCAGTGAATTGTCAAACAGATTTTCCTTTCTTATGTCCTGCTTTCGTGCCCTGTAGACTGTTAAAGCTGATCTCTCCTGCATTCTCCCCTCCCACATTTTCGTCTCTGCCTCGTTCACCCCCTTTTTCACTGAAGTAGTCTGTTCAGTTCCATCACCAGTGTGTAGGTATTTAAATGTAAGCTTTCGGGTTCGGTTTGTCCATTTTGTGTTTAAACTTTTCATGTATACATACTTGAATACCTTCCGTGCCCACCGCGTATCATCCATTTCGGTCAACCTTTGTTCAAATTTCAACTTACTAATTGCCTCCCTGCTCTCAAAAGACGACCATCCCATGTCCCCCTGTACTCCTTCATTTGGTGTTTTTCCATGTGCTCCCAGCGCCAATTTGCCTAAGCTTCTTTGTCGAATTTCTAATCCTGATTGAACCTCGGATTTCATGAACAGTACTGCATTGCCAAAAGACAGTCCTGGCACCATCACTCCTTTCCATATACCTCTGACCACTTCATATCTGTTATAGTTCCATAGTGCCTTGAGCTTCATAATAGATGAATTTCTTTTCCCTTTTCTAATTATATTCTCCTCATGTTCCTCTAGATATTTCCTTCCCTCATTGAGCCAGACTCCCAGATATTTGTATTTTCCTACATGATCTATTACAATGTCTTGAATACTCAGGGGTTCCCTCTTTTCATCGTTAAAAACCATTACTCCAGACTTGTCACTACTAAAACTCATGCCCAAGGTGTCCCCTTCGTCTCCACATATTCCAGCTAGTTCCTGTAATGTATCCTGGTTATCTGCCATGAGTACTATGTCATCTGCATACATCAGTCCTGGTATTACCTGTACTACATTTCTCCCTCCTTCCATATAACTCACATCAAAACCTAAGTTGCACTGCTCTAGTTTCTTTTCCATTTTACTGAGATATATCATGAAGAGCAGAGGTGACCGTGGACAGCCCTGCCTGAGTCCTCTTTTTATTGCTGCGGGTTGTGTAGTTTCTGCTTCCCATGTTATCACTACCTTATTGTCTGTGTACACTTGCTGAAGAAACCTAACCAAATTTGTATCTAAATTATACTCCTTCAGCTGACCCCAGAGTTTTTCCTGGTTCACATTATCGTACGCTCCCTTGATGTCCAAATAAGCTAACCATAAAGGAGTTTGGTTCTTCATTGCTATTTCTATACATTGAGTGGTGACAAATAAGTTATCTTCCAGTCTTCTATCTCTTCGGAATCCATTTTGGAGCTCGCCCAGTATTTGCATATCTTCTGTCCATTGCTCCATTCTACGTTTTACTATCTGCATAGCTAATCTGTATAGAACTGAAGTTACCGTTATCGGGCGATATGACTTAATGCTGTCTTTGTTTCCTTTGCCTTTATATATTAGTCTCATTTTACTTAGTTTCCAATCATTGGGTACCTCTCCTCCCATAATTACTTGGTTAATCACATGCCGTAACTTCAATTTGCTTGTTTTTCCTAGTGTCTTTATGAGTTCCATGGGTATGTTGTCTGGGCCTGTCGCTGTACCTGCTGGAACCTTACTCTCTGCCTTGTCCCACTCTTTTCTAGTCGTCTCCATCGTTACACAATTCTGTTCCTCCTCAACACTGCTGCTGACCGTGCTATCCACTGTCTCCCTCTGCTCAAGCTGGGAGAAAGCCTCTTCGATTGTCTGCCTAATATATTCACGTGCCTCTTCCCCCTCTACTTTTCTCCCCTCCTGTGTGGTCAGTACGTGTTGGATACCCTCTGTCTTTCTCCCCTGTGCTTTAATATGCTCCCAGAACCTTTTTGCCGCATTCCTATCTTTTTTATTTACTTCCATCATCCACTGCACTCCTGCACTTCCAATTTTGGCCTGTATTAAAGCTGATGCTTCCTTTTCCGCTCTTGGAAGTTCTCCCACTTTGAAGCTACTTCAGCTGGCAAGGCTCCCCCTTTTTTTGCCCACCTATGCTCTCTAGATGCATCTTGGCGCCGCAATATGGCTGCTTTGACCTCCTTATCCCACCAGCTTTTTTTGTT